>CABFWB010001644.1:26893-45874 GCA_902151455.1 Timema bartmani
CACCCAGCCCCCCGGACGTTAATTCATCACTTTGAAAAGGGTAAAGACACATTTCACCAGCGATACATTTTTTATCCATGCCGAGAATTGAACCTGGAAATCTCAATTCAGTAGGTGGACGCGCCTAAGATTGTACACGCGGTCTATTCGTCAAGATAATTAGTTCAGGTTTGCCAGTAACGTGAATATCTGGATTTCTTCGAGTCCTTGACTGTACTGAGGTTTTTTTTTTCCTTAATGAATTCCCACTCTACCTCCACGTAAATGTGGATACATTTCTTCTAAAACTATACAATATTCATACTTACCCCATTAGTTTGATATATATTCACAAGGTGTACCGTAAAATGTTGGAACCACATTAGACATAGGAGACACAAACGCAATTAAAAATGTTAATGTAAACATGTGTCCCATTTGACCTTGTTTCCAAGCTAGGGCCACTGAACTGTTTGTATAATCGATATTTCTCGACCTGTTGATTAGGTTTGTCTTATGGGTTATTCCAATAGCACGGTATTTTGGAAAGAGTGCGGCATTTTACGACTCAAAGACTTGCGGGCTTGCATTCAGGCTGGAGGTGGCCATTTTACAATGTTGAGCAGCTCCACATCACTGGAGTACAAACATCACTATAGCTCGGAAGCGAGGTCAAATGAGGCACACTTTATATATTTATTTTATTGTTTTTGTGTCTCCTGTTCACCGGTAAAGTAGGTCCCACATGTTACGGTATTGTGTGTATTTATATATACACTGTGTATGTACCGTGACATGCGGAACCCACTTCAGCGGTATGTATATATGTATATATATATATGTCGGTGACCTGGTGGTCTAGGGGTAAGGTGTCAGACTTCTGTGCTGGGGGTCCGGGGTTCAATCCTCGTTCTGGGCCCAGATTTATCTGATTGCCAAACTCTTCCTTCACCTCTGACAAGACGTGTATTAATCACAGCTTGTGAATGTGAGGAATGCCAGGCCTCCACCGTGGTTCGGAATCCACGTTAAACTGTAGATCCTCCATTTTCGTCTCACAATCACCCTACCATTACACATTAGCGTAAGTGCGTATAACCCGAACGGGTAGTAAGACGCGGTGCTAATAATAATAATAATAATAATAATATATATACATATATAATACGTTTAACCCCAACCCCAACGGGTGAAAACTAAACATTTTTTTGTCAGTTCAATATAGAAGTATATGTAACAAATCTTGTTCGTGGGTGTGTAGAGTAGCATCTGCGCTACGGGGAAGACTGTGTCGTGTTCGAGCGATGCTTCAATTGTCGCGAGCGCGCACATATATACACACACACACACACACACACACACACTACACCCCCTCTTCCCCCCCAGCAACCCTGTTGTTTCTCCACCCCAATGAAACACACCTCACCACGTAAATATGGCTGGAACTAAACAAAACACACGTGACACGCGCTTCCAAAACACAAGAAAAAATAAACCCACCACAAATTTATACAATTTACACTCTTACTCTTTCTCTCAGGGTTCATACTTCTCCTTCCTTCTCTATTAGTTCCTTATTTTTCTAAGTATCTATATATTCCTTTATTTATGTAGTCCTTTCCTTCTTCTATCTTGAAAAATTGGTTATTGTTTTATTCCGATGCCTTTTACCACAACCATGCTTATACTCATCTCATTTATATCGAACCTTCTTCGTTATTTCTGAACACTTCCTGACTTTCTTTCTAGCTCCTCTTCTACTATTGTTTCTCTATTTATATTTGATTCTGAGTAGAGTTTTTTTGCTTTCTTATTGTTTGTCTAAAAAAAAAAAAATACTCCCCAAGGAACACATATTCTCTTATACGGTCAAATTTTAATAGCTAGAAAAGCTACTAGATATACTTTCACGTATTCATACATCAGTTCATGTGATCTGTAGCTGTCACTTTTTATAAATAACATCAATGTATATAAAATAACACTAATATTGTTAAATATTATCAATATTACCGCAACATTTTGTAGTTTGTAAAAGGCTCTTACCATTAAAATTGTACTGTACTTTGATCCATGTGTGATTTATTAATGTCTCCGTATAAAGAACACGACACCGATTCAATACAGAACACTTCGTCTTTTATGAATATCACTCTTTATTCGATATAATTCATTCGCGATAAGTTGTATCCTTCCTGAGTTTTAAAAACTGTGTCTTAAAACTACTTCCGTATTCAGCCGTAAATAGAGTATTGTGTTTCCTGTTCATAGTGTGGGAGGTTAGTATTAACGTGTTTTCTTATGTTGGCGATGTTCTTTTAAAATGTACTTCCAATGTTGTAAATTAATTCAAAATTAAATTTAAAACATTCGTGAAAGCTTTCTTGTTTTTGTTGTTTGTATAATTTATAAACCCAGTTTTCACTTTTTGAATTATCTTAACTTCTGATACGTTCAACTTCAATATTAGTCAATACAATATTGTATTGATTTAAAGTGACCTCAAAATAGGTTGTGTAACGTAAATGGTATATTTAAATGTTTAGCCCTAAAAGATTGCAAAAGATTTTTTGTTTTACAATTTACCAGGCGTACTATGAAAAAAATAATATTTGGGTGTTTTTTTAAACATATCTAAGAAATATATTTAGCAAGATTATTTAATTTATTTTTAAACTAAAACATACTATAATCATTTATAATTAATGGTTATTAATCATTTAATCCAAGGGATTATCTGAGGAAGATTGTTTTAGAGGAAGTGTATTTGTAACAGCAGGAAGAGAATTGAAAAATATATATTAATAAATGAAATGTTTAAAATCTGTTATTAATATACTACCCTTAAGCGAATTATTTTCCAAGACAAGTAGATATGTTTATGTTTAGTATTTAAAACACTTCCCAAGGCTACATTTTAAGCAAAATCGTTAAGAGCCATTTTACAAAAATTTGCAGTTTTCAAAAAATCACTAATGAGTAAACTACTCTTAATTTTAGGGCTAAGGTCAAAATAAATAAATATCTACTAATATATAGCCCTATGACAACTAAATATCAAGTTTGAATCAATTCCATCAAACAGTTTCAAATCCAGACCCAGGGACAGACAAACAGAATTTATATAGCCTATATATATTGTAATTGGTGTTACATAAAACGTCATTAGAATCTCGAGGTCGAAAATGTTCACGACTACAATACTTTCTCTTTATTATGAGAAAATAAAAAAAACATTATTATTTGAAGAAACCGTTTCTTTTATTCTAATTTTAGCCACTCGTTTATTAGACTCTATTTTCCCGAAATCTCTTTCCTCATTTATGTTCCGAGCAACACTTCTACAGTATCTTTCCTAATACAAAGTGCAATTCCACAGAAAGATGAGTTGAGATACAAATGCCAGTATCAGGAGGGAAAAAAATTGGGTTTTGTAATTCATTCTTCCTTGGTTTTTTTCATATATATATATATATATATATATATATATATATATATATATATNTATATATATATATATATAACGTAGAGGTTTTTGATGTAATAAGGTTGAAATACATCACCAGAGAAACGAGAATTAAGAAAGACGAAGAAAATGAGATGAGAGAGAGAGAAATAATAAAAAAAAAGTCTTGAGAAGCTGAGGCTAAGAAGTAAAAGGGTTCTAGTGGAAGATGGATGGTGGGTGTGATGAAGGATTAGGAAGATCCTGTGAAGAAAATGGAGTGAATTAGCTCGGTAGAACGGGGAAGGACGGGGGGAGAAGAGAGGTCTACGGGAGGAAGGATGAAGGATCTTAGAAGGATCACAGAGGGTTCAAGAAGCCAGAATGGCCGATGACTTGAGGCCAGATGAGGAACATTGGTGCTCCACGTGACTTATAATTTTTTAAAAGAAGAAGAAAACTATGGGGTAAGTGATGGCGGACATTACCTAACAAGTTATTTTTAAGGAACAGCTTTTTTTTTCTGGGGCACAATTTTTTGAATTATTAATATTTGACAACATACAATAATTTAAAATATCTAATGGACAGATTTAGTTCATAAATATGAGTAAATACTGATGACTTAAAAAATTATTTGCTTATGCCCAATAACTAGAACTTTTAAAATAAGTGAAAATTCATACTGTAATTAAATTATATTATGATGGATTAAGCAGCCAATCTATTATATTTGCTAATTACTGCTATACTTCCATCTAAATATCATATTCTATGAATTTAAAAATAGCATCTGGACACGGGAATCTAACCCAGAACCTTTGGCTCAGTACGCCAATGTTCTAACCACTAAGCTACCCAGGAGTGATCCCATGCTCAAGGTCATTCTTTACTCATATCTAAAGGCAGAGTCTGAGATGGACGTCTGTAAATCGTCAGCTACATATGAGTGGCCAATTAAGATAACGAGCTATTAGATAACGGAGCCACCTTCGACTCTGTAGGATAGCTCGGTGGTTAAAGCATTGGCGTACTTAGCCAAAGTTACCGGGTTATATTTCCGTGTCCAGGTGTCAGTTTTCAATTTAGAGAATATAAATTATATTAGTTGGAAATTGGAATACTACACCTGGACACGAGAATTGGACCCAGGGCATTTGGACCAGCATACCAATGCCTTCCACTGAGCTATCATAAGATCCACTCGTACCTACGTCATAATTCACTGTTAGCTCATTTATTTTAAATTGTTGTTTGTTGTTAAAATATTAAGAATTACTAATTTAAATGTGCTTGTAACTTTAATATTTTTACTTTCTCGCTATCTTACATGTAGAGAAAGTATTGTGATGGTAAAAAAATTTAGCTCGAGGTTTTGATGAATCTCGACGTTTCATGACCCCCCGAATCCGAAAAAGTTGTTTTTGATTTCCGTCTGTCTGTCTATCTGTACCTTCAACTAGAGCCTAAACTATTTTACCGATCGGGCTAAGACTTGGTACCTACGGTTTTCATAGGACTGCCCAGAGGAATTTTTGGAATTGGATATCTAACCCTAAGATTAAGGGTAGTTTACTCTAGGGAAAAAAAAGAAAAAGTCGATTTTCTAAAATCGGCTCTAACAATTTTTATTAAATTTCATTTCAAAACATTTATAAATATTCTAAACAAAATGGCTAATCTCAATATTTCAGCAAAATGACTTTAGTCTCTCCGGTCTGATGCGTAAATTCTCACTTTTTATCATATCACCGAAACTATTTGAGATATGAATTTCTTATCATTATTCATTAATAACTCTGGTAAATATGCTATTTCATTATTATCAACTCTTGATATTATAACTTATTAACCCTTATTAAATTGACAGGTTATGTCACATTGGGTAACGCAGTGTGTTTCAAACATAATTTCATTTGGTGTGTTTTCTTTTTTCATTAAACCTGAGAATGATGCCATCGTAGCATTGAGACATGTAGAGGCTCAAAAAACGTTGCAGGGATTGCAGCAATATCCAAGGAACAGGGAATTACAGATAAGGAAGGAATTCAATTTTTACATATCTCCTTTCATTCTTTATAGTTCCTAAATTCTCATAACTAATTCTGTTTAATTACCATTATAATACAAGACACTTAATATATGCATGATTACGTCATCCTACCATAAAATTGTTTTAATGCACTTTGAATCAAAAGTCCACAATTTTTAATATGTATTAAACTTTTTAGATATTTGTTATAATTTCAATGATTGTATCATATTTGTCATTATAAGATATCATAGCTTGTAATTATTACTAACAATCTTTTTACATACGAATCAAATTATAGTGCCTACGTTATTATTATAATACATCATATATCTATGTTTTTCATGCTAAATTAACACAATTTTGTACAACTTTACTAAAAATTGAATTCTATTACAAATAATCTTAATCGTTCCTTACTAAATTGTTAAAATGTTTTTCAAAAATTCTATTATTTTAGATTCAGTAGTAAATATCTACATATTTTATTGGTCAAAATTTATAAATGAGGAATTTAATAGCAATGCAATAACCATAGATGTGCAACACCTAATAAAATGTCGAAAATTTTTAACCGGAAGTTGACATTCTAATACGAAGTGTTGACCCCCCGGGGATCCAATATCAATATTTTCACTTTCTCGCTACCTTACAGTTTTGTGATTGTCAAAAAAATTTAACTCGAGATTTTGATGGATGTCGACGTCTCATGACCCCCCGAATCCTAAAAAGTGGTTTTCGCAATGTCGTCTGTTGGTCTGTCAGTCTGTACCTCGGGCTAGAGCCTAAACTATTTTACCGATTGGGATAAAACTTGGTATATAGGTTTTTCATAGGTTTACCACAAGGAATTTTTGGAATTGGATATCCAACCCTAAAATTAAGGATAGTTTCCTTAAGGGCGGAAATAGAAAAAATCGATTTTATCAAAATCGGCTTTAACGATTTTGATTAAATTTCATTTCCAAGCTTTGATCAATATAACAAACCAAACGGCTACTCTCTCTCTCAACTTTTCGTCAAAATGACTTTAAGGGTTCCGGTCTGATGCGTAAATTCTAATTTTTAATTTTATCTCCCCAAGTCTTTGAGATATGAAATTACTTATCATCGCGTACATGTGGATATATTTTCAATAAACATCTTTTGCTTGAAATTCTTTTTTATATAACCAAAAGTTTTCAAGCTATACATAAATATATATTTCTTTTAACTTTGCCAACACTTTAAGGTAAAGTATTACAACCGTCAAACAAAATCTAGCCCGAGATGTTGATGTATGTCGACGTTTCATAACCCCCCGTAGCCTAAAAAGTGGTTTTTGCAACGCCGTCTTGTAACATTGAGTTACATTTGAACTCGCCCCCATGCTAAACTTCATATTCAACTCGCCGAAGAATCATACCACCCGCCCCAAATAATATTCAATAATATTCTAAACCCTACAATAGTACTCTTCACTATTGTAGTTCCTTTAAATTGAAACAACATTATAGACAATTCAAATCAATAAAATCAAATCAATAGAACTATGGAATACATTGGAATCTAAACTCATCAAATCTATCGTGTGTAGACAACGACGAGCTACACCAGGTAGTAACAGAGACTCCTTCACAGAAGTAAACTCAGACTAAATCAAATAGATACTGAAGCCACGCCAAGCAATACTATCCACGTTCAACAGAATTCTACCCATCTACACCCTGGTAGATAGTTCCACAACTACAGAAATGACGTCCGATTGAAGAATCGCTGTTCTAAAATGAAAAATGGGACAACAATATCAACAGTCCACGTCATGTTCGATTCCTTCTGGAAGGAAGGCCGCCGACAGAATTGTTCTACCCCCCCTCCCCCCACCTTGTTACCGTGCTGTGAAAAACCCCTATTTAAAGTCCTGTAAGCGCATCATTAAAATGACTACTCAACCAACACTGGGCGGAGGAACATAGTCCTAGGACCAGGATTATGCCAGGATCATTCGTGATAATCTACAAACTTTAACAATGGCAACGTATACTTTGAACTTAATAATTTAAAAACTTTAACTTTTGTATAAGCCGTATTTATTTTCTTCGCCAAATAGTAAAATATATTATGTCTGTCGCCACTTGGGCGCTCGAGACAGCTGTTTAGTTTTGATCTTTAATTTATTATAACTTTGATATATTTTTGTGATGAAGAAGTTTATCATTATTTCATTCTGAAATAATGTTGTAAATAAAATGTTTTGATTTCTTTTGTAATAATGAACACTTATAAAATTTAACTTCGAAACGTAAATTGTTTAACTGATAAAATTAATTAGTGATTAATTTTATATTTGATCGTAGTTTAAATGTTTTCACTAGACTTTGTTTATTGTAATTTTGTTAACTTTAATTTCACGAATAGATGGAAGTTTCTAAACTGTAAGTTTAGGTCAGGTAGTCCCGCGGGAGTTTGACTAAAGTCTGTTAGCCAAACTCTCGCGTATTTTAAAAATGTCTAATAAATATTCTTTATATATTTATTATTTAATTTGTTTGAAGTCTGCCTTAAGTGATGCAGTGCAGACGCGTTTGAAACAGTATAATAAGGCCCATAAGGCTCTTATATAAATCTTATAAATTTATTAACTGATTTATTATTTGTTTACTTGTATTCGTTTGAACACTGTGGGTCGTTTGTCTCATAAAGACTAGCCCATCTGATTGTTTGATATGTCTAACAGTAGAGAAGTTCTGGCTAAGGAACTACACTAATGACTGTTTATTTCTAACATGATTTTCCACTGAACTCAGTACGATTATTGAGACCATGTAATTAGTTGAATTCATCTTTGCTAATTGTTTATTGCTTTGAATAAACCATTTATGGTATTACTATTTAAATCTTGCATTTCATGTCCTTTGTATATTCTATGTAGATTGCACCCTCCCTCTACCTTTAAGTTATCGATGGTTGTAAGGAGAAGGTTTGGAGAGAGGGGTGTAACAGTCTGTCCAAACCTAAAATTAATAGCAGTTTACTTAAGGGTGAAAAGAGAAAAATGCAATTTTATCAAAATCGGCGAAACGATTCTATCTCTCTCATTTAAGACTCAATAGTCAATAATTACCAATTTAATTGGTAAAAATTTACAAAAGAGACATTTAATATCAACGCAATAACCAAAAAATATCCCCTAGTAGAATGACGAAAATTTTAACATGAAGTCAAAATTTTAATACGAAGTGTTGCCCCTTTGGGACCCAATACCAATATTTTGTATTGATCCAAACATACAAATGAAGACGTTAATTCCTTAAAAAATAAAATTATGAAATTTAAAACCACGAATAAAAAATGTTTTAAGTATGTCTAGTGCAGTTTGTTCTCGGGTTTGCTAGTGTATATTATATTTCGAATTTTGAGTAAATATCTCAATTTCCAAAAAAAAATAGAGCGAGAAAATTCGTGTGAAGTTCCGTACCATTAATTTTTTTAGAGTTTTGAGGGCAAATTAAAGTGTCAATAAACATTATGATTTCAAGGTAGAACACTTTCCCGATACCAAAACTAACTTTATACGAGAAACTAAATAAAAAAAATTCAACTGATACTTGTTTCTAATTTCACACGTACCAAACCTTGACCTATTTAATAATCCATCAAATGTATATTATACTTTTATGTTTGCATTTAGAAATCCCTCTTTCCCCTGTAAATTTTTTTTAAATATAATTATATACATTCTGACCCTGGCCTTATCTCAGAAACCCCCTCTCCTTTTTCACCTTATTTTCCCCTCCACTGGCCTCCCCCTAACCCCCTCCCCGCAGCCTCACATTAACACGTCCGCGCCAAGTGAGAAGGGCCAGAGGTGTGCGATTGTGGTCACTTAACCTGAATTTATTGGACAGGGGTTTTAGACCACCCTCGCCTCTAAATAAGGGGCTACTACACCCCACACCCACCCCTTTTTCTACGTTCTACTACTTTACGAGTTTTCTTCCTCGCTCTGTTGTGGGGGGGAATTTCGTGTTTTTGGATTTACTTTACGTTCGTAGGCAAGTGGGTAGCATGTGTGTAGTTTTAACTTTAGGTTTTAACTCCATCCCAAGGACCTAGTTTTAATTAGATGCAATTTTGGAGGAATATTTAACGTAATGTGGATGACAATGAGGCAAGGCTCCTATTCCGGCTGGGTTTATTTAGTCTGTTTTCTCACACACTTTAAACGCAAATTCAAGTACATTTTCTATATTATTATTATTATTATTATTATTATCATCATTATCACCTTGTTCCCGTTCGGTTTATACGCACTTACGCTAATGTGTAATGTTAGGGTGATTGTGAGATGAAATGGAGGACCTACAGTTTAACGTGGGATCCGAACCACGGTGGAGGCCTGGCATTCCACACATTCACAAGTTGTGATTAATACACATCTTGTCAGAGGTGAAGGAAGGGTTTGGCAATCAGATAAATCTGTGCCAGGACCGAGGATTGAACCCCGGACCCTCAGCACTGAAGTCTGACACCTAGACCACCAGGTCACCGTTACATTTTCTATAAATTCTGCCTTACTCGTCCCTACATAATTACTAAAGTTAAATTCATTTAGGCTCGGATGGGTTGAAAGCTACAACAGACAAATAAATGCCCAAAATTAACAATTTTAACCAATACAGCTAACACTGAACACCAACCCTCACATTTGTCCACGTGGTCTAAGACTCCAGGCTCACAATCGACCATATTACCGGTGACGTTAAGTCAAAGGTTCAAATATCAGCTGGTTACATCGTTTATATTTAATCAAAAATGGGTTTTTTTACCGACTGGATGAAGGAGATTTTACTTTAAATTAACCTTCTTTAGCCTGTATCCTTATATTAGTATCAGTCTCAAATAACCTGAATTTGTTAGTAACCACTTTAATTATAACTAAATGTGTTGTATATTAAGGTCCTTGGCCCTGTCGAGTGCAAGTCTAAAACATATTTTGTGGGATGGTGGGTGGGGAGGGTGAAAGGCGTGGCATGGCTTCACAACTAACCAAAGTAACAAAGTATCCCTCCGCGCCAACAAGAACAGATGGATCACGGAAACTGTAGATGGCGTTTACTACTAGACAGGTCTTGCGGAAAAATCATACGTTTGGAAATATCAGTTTTCTCGAGAACGAGTGAAGTTTTTATGATAATATTTTCAACACCTCTCCTAAGATAATGTATCGATGTTTATTAATTGTTACATTTTCTTATCTTTTGTTATGAAGCCGGCAGTTTTCTATTGAAAAATGTCAATTTTATCGATATTTTCTCTCTGTTAAAATTGTAGAGGAGGTGTGTATATAAAAAGTATAAATTAATCAACATGCTTCTATTCTTGAACAAACCGTTTCCGAAAAGAAAATTACATAACAATAAAAATTCTTAAAGAAAACCATTTGTCCCCATGGCTCTGCATTTCCACGCCAAATGAAAAGGGCCAATCTCCTTAATATGACCGAGAAAGTTGTATATGCCAGGCTAATACCTTCTTCTCAACCATAAAATATATCAAAAGTAGGCCTATAGTTGGATAATTATAGAAATAACATTTAGTGCATACATTTTATGTGTACAGTACAATTTACTTAGGAATGAATTTAAAAACAATACAAATATATTATTCTTGCGGTCAACGATGATAATATTTAACAATAGTACTAGTGTAATTTATATTTTAAATACTATAGGCATTTAACGTGTACTTTCTAAACCGACTGATTGGATTCAGCACACGATGATTTATATGATCGAGAGTGAAAGGACTACCAATTTTGCCGGGAAAGGTACTCATTAATACCTTGTAGGGTATTTTTATATGCAACATTCGAAATTGGGACCGACGCCTTTATCCCCTCCGAAGAAAGTTGTGATACGGATTTTTATCGCTCAAGAAAATTCCGTTGACCACGGCTGGGTTTGAACCCACGAACATCGGGTCTTTTACCGAGCACTCTACATCAAGACCATTGAGGTCGGCTGTTATTTATCATAATTTATTATACTATCTATCAAAAGTGACAACTGGAGATTACATGACTTGGTGTATGAATACTTTTTAAAATCAGCTTCATTGGACACATGGTCTATGGCATCACACTTTATATAGACTGGAACGCCGATGACCTATATATTGAGGTTCGATTCCCGGTCGAGTGTATTGAGAGAGGATTTATTAAAATATTTTTCTACGCTCCCTAACTTACTCATTCTCAACACATTATCATAATCAGCACATATTTTTAAAACCCGAACGGTTAGTAAGAGGTGATGACCAAGAAAATATATAATAAAACTGGACTCTAGAGTAGCCAACATTGATAAAATATCACTTTTATAGTTTTCAAAATTGAGGCAAACTTTCAAAGTTAAAAAAGCTACCAAACAAACCCTTTGCCGTATGAATATATGTAAGCATTTAGACACAGTAATGGGCCTCGTGGTATAGTGGTCACAGCCCCTTAGCTGCTGACCTAGAGGTCCCGGGTTCGATTCCCACCTGATAAGGGTGAGATTTTTCTCGAAAGAGGAATAATTCCCATGGTCACCAAGGTCATTAGGCTTAAGTTAGGTTAAGATCTTCATCGGCTTTACCCCGTCATATATACTCCTCTCACCCAGTGCTGCGTTTGGGGTTGAGGGGTGAAGGGGGCAATTGTCTTTGGCCTCATATTCCAGGGGGCCACATTTCGCCCAGAAATTATTAAATTCAATTACAGTTATTATTCTAAATTTTGCATCAAATAGTGTACAGATAATCAATTAACAGCAATAATATGTATTCGCTTAGGGATAGAATTCCATTCTATATTCCTGAAAACCCTAACTTTATGTAATTTAAGATCTACGTTATTCGAGTAATGTGCTGCAGTACAGTAAAACACGCCACCATTGTGCTACCACTGTCGGTCCACAGAAAACTAACAGTGCATTGATACAAAGAGGAATGTACTCCTGTTAACCTAATTGGATTGATTGTTTACATTTAATAAATTTCAGTAATTTAATGGGTTGATCAATATTCCATAAAACACGAGAAATTTTTAAGTAATATAAGTACCGAGTAGGCCTACATATCAATATATTATAATTTTTTAGTGCTAAAATGAAAAACTGCCGTTCAAAGGGGGGCCTCACATTTTCTTAAAACGGCCCTGCTCTCACCTCATCTCATCGGGACATGGAAAGAACCTCCCAGGAAATGATGTACGATTAGTACATTCTGAAGTCCCTTGGGCGACGTTACATTAGTACTGGTTAATCTTTACACAAACTGAGCTACGATTAATGTGGGTAGCCTAGTCGCGCCATATTATTATTTATTATTATTTATATCAAGTTTTTTTTCCGTCTTAACTATTGGTAAAGTTTCTTCTACCTATAGAGAGCATGAGTTTTCCATATCTCTCTCTTCCTTACACTACTGCCTTGTCCCACGTTGAAAAGAAGAACACGGTTCTATATCTTTTCTGTTTGCCCCCGAGCTTACTTCACGTATTAAACGAAGCGTCATAGAGACAATCAACCTTTAGCTGCGACCCCAAACCTCACTACCTCTTCTCTCAACCCGATATAACACCCGATCATTCTCACAAAAACACACACACGTCTTGGTTGATTTCTCTCTATCTCTCTCTCTTTTTGGGTGAGATGTGAGATACGTGACGTAAAATCTCAAGGATTCTGTGGGGAAAAGGGGATTTAGAAGGAAGTGGGGAATATTTTATACTTCCCCGACATCCTCTCAAATCCTTATAAACCTAATTTTATGAACACCCTTACTTTTTTAGATTAATTTGTAAGTATATCTTACATCACAAAAGTGAAATTGGTAATTTCATTGATTGGGCAAATTCTTGCCCGTTCCGTGAACTGGCTAATTTCGCTTGCCCATTTCACGGACCGGGCAAAAACTCTTCCGTTTCATTAATAGGGCGGCGCTTGTGCTGCCCATTCACGGAATGGCTATTTCAGAAAAGTTATAGCTATAATAATATGTATCTACTTTCATATGTCAAATCATGCGATATGCAGCTGTTATTTTAACAGATGAGTCTTTAAACCCTAAAATGGTTTTTATTTAGTTTCCATCCATCCGGTACTAGGCCTACATATTAACTCGGCTGGTTAATGCCATCTACACCTAGTAGAAAGCAGATGTTCTAGGGAAGTCCTGAAAATAAGACAGTTTCCCGTTTCCTTCCGCACTGAAATTCTACGAGCTAGTGAAGAAGAGTCTAAAAAACATTGCTGGAAAGGTATTCCCACATACCTTCCAGTGTCCTTTTTTTTACATGCCACAATCGATATAGAATCAACGGCTTTGCTTCCGCTTGGAAGGAAATAGTGCTGCGGATTTTTATCGCTCAGGAAAAATTTGTTGGCCCAGGTGGGTTTGAACCCACGAACCTCGTCTTGAGGCAAGCACTTTACCTCAAGACCACCGAGATCGACATTTTAAAATCGATATATTAGTATTATTATCAATACCTATACAATAGTAAACTGTCATCACTCATCAATGTTGATCACAAAATAATGATTGTTTTTTTCTAAAAGGTGTTTCAATAATCTAATCGTAGTAAAATCAATATATAGCCGAGTCCAGTTGGGTTGGTATGGAGAGAGGAAGGGGTATGGTGAGGAGGGGGTAAGGGGTCATTGACAGATCTATATTGGTCCTAGCGTTCTATATGTACTCTGAGGTACGGATTCAGTCCTCAGTTAGATATAAATATTGCACATTATGCTTCTTTATATTATCTCCAGATGTTGAGTCTCACCCTCCCTTTATATTATCTTTCTTCACGCGGCTTCCTTAGATGAAAAATAAGCCGCATTGATTGAATTGTTAAAGGCATTAGTCTCGTAATGGAATGGGCTACCACTGACGTAAAGGTTGGGGTTTTAATCCCGTTTGAGTAAACTGAGAGTGTTTCTTTAAACAGTTATTCCCTCTCTGTCAACACGAAATTGGGGTGCACTTATTCCAAATTCTACCTTACTCTTGCCTAGACCGTTAGTGTAATTAAAGGCAGGTAATAAGATGGTTGATAAGATGTGGTGTAAAATAATTTGTTTTTAAGATCAAAATATATTATTATTTAAATATTTTTAATGTTAATTTTATTAAAAATATTTCTTAAATGGTTTATAAAACCGTCATTGATACAAGTGGGTATAATATTTTGCAATGAAATTATATAATACTTTAGTACTAATATTAAAATATAGCTTAAATGTATTTATTTTTTTCTGAGCACCACGTTCGGAAAGTGTACCTCCAATTGCGTGGAGAGAGAGTTCCTTTTTTTTTTTTTTAGAAAAACCACCCTCTGTACACCCGATCAGGATTCAAAGTATAGTCTATTGCGAGAATGACGCCTTAGACCATGTGACCAACGAGGCACAGCTAAATAGGTTGTTTTACTAAAATAATATTTAAACAAGGCGTTTCAATGAATAATTATTTTGGTTTTGTTCCTCCTGCATCTACCGGCTAAGGTTCCACCCGTAGGCGTGCTCTTATTATACTAATGAAGAATTTTTATTTGCTATAACTGTGTATTATTTTTGAAAAATAAAATTTCCTTTATTGTAATATTAACAAAAAGTTACTTAAATACATAATTCATTGAAGAGCTTGCCTTTTTTGTTTTTTTGTAAAGTAGCGATTTTCCGTCTTTTTTAAAAGAAGGTTGTGCCTAAAATAATTGAATTATTTTGAGCATTTCATTTTTTTGTGGGAAAACATTCTGTATTTTGAAACCAAAAATGTCATAGTTTAAAAAAAAACATGGTTAAGGTCTTTCTACGATATTTGTATTCTTACATAAAAATAGTTTCACCAATTTATTAAAGTTTTAGAGTTTCAGTAGTAAACGTTGAAATAAAAACGTCAGCTATATAAGCATGAAAATAATGAGGAAAGTTTCCAACAATATTTGTTCTAGAATCATGAATTGTAAGTTTCAGAAATCACGGAGGCTTTTTTTCAAAGTTACATGAACTAAAATGGAAAATATACGATTAAACTAAGAGTGGTGGGTACAGTCTTAATTTTTAAAACTAACCTTCTTCCTCCTAATATCATAGATTAGTAATCAGGCTATTGTAAATAACTTATATTCCAAACGTTCAGTAAAAAATAACAGCACTTGGATAGTTATATTATAACGGCGAGATTGGGGTTTTCATCCCGGCTGGGTGAACTGAGGGTGTTTTTTGCAAACTGTTTTCCATCCTCCCTCCACGTAAATGTGGGCACACTTCCTCTAAATACAACCTTGTCATCCCTAACCCATTACCGTAATCAGTACATATGCGTACAACCCTAATGGTTAATAAGACACGGTGTTAAAATTATAGTGAAATATTTCAGATTGAATTTTTTTTAGAATAGGTTTATGCATAGACCGTTTTACAAACAAAATTTTTATATTGATTTTTGTGAAAAAAATTATCTCACGATATCGTATTTTTAAATATATTTAATAAAATTGTATTTATTTCTTTTTAAATTGGATAGAAAGGCAATATTGTGGGACTCTATATTATATGAAATAAAATCCTAACGATTGAATCAAATTAATTAAACTTTGTATTTTCAAAAAAAGATTGAAAATTCCAAGTTTTCAAATTCTTCAAATGTTTCTAAAATCTTTGAATATAAATCGAAAAACTAAGAAAATTTGAATCAATCTCGTATATTCGAGCACTCTAAGACCCCTAATAATAATAACAATAATAATAGTTTAGTTACGAAATCATGGCTTAAAAAAAAAGTGGTGCAGGCAAATTTTCTGCCGCATTTTTAACGGTAGATGTGCCCAAATGAAATAAGAACTTCTTTCCTTTGTCAAATATTTTTGTTGAAGACATTAGCAGGCACGATCAAACGCTATTTGGCACTCTGTATACTCTCTTCCTGGAGGGCTGGCAGTGGCGCCAACTGGCGTGAAATGAAAGGGGGTCTCGAGGGAAAGAATGGGCCCTGACTTGTGAGAAGGGGTTTAACTGCACCCCAGTACCAAACAGTTTGTTAGGGTTGAAAATAAACGGGGGTGGGTAAGGGTGGAACGCTCTTCCACGCTTCCGTTGTTTGTTGCAACATGCGACCTGCATTCTTAATAGCCACCTCTAGACCACCCCTTCCTACCAACTTTTTACTCATCCTATCTTCTTGTCCTTAACTCCATTTTACTCTGTATCTCCTTTGCTCTACGCGCTACCCTTTATGTTCTCTCCTTTCTCTTTTATGTTCCAACGACTATCTTATCTGTCTTTTATATCTATTATTACCTATTTATTTTTGTCAAACCCCTACTCTTTATTATTTCTCTTAGCTTATTTTTACAACGTAAGTTTGTGCATTCAACAGTGAAACTCTATTTTATGAATCTGAGCAGCTACAAACTGTAATTAACTAATTATAAAGAAAAACCTTAAAATGAAATCTTTAGGTGCTGGAATAGTCGAGAAGAAATGTATAAAAGCCAGAAACCAAGTGGGCTTATAACGTTACTCGGTGGATCTGTACTGCAATATGAGATAAAACAGGGGAGGAGGAAAATCCTAGTAACAATACAATGTGCATTGTGATTCCCCCTTCTCCCCTACTAAACGACATCATTCTATTAACAAATAACCCAGTCTACGCTCCTATACCAGTTATATTTAGTTTCCCAGATATTTAGATCTTAATTATCAACCAAAATATATGGATTGTTAGACTTTTCAGAATGTAAGATATCAATTACTGTTTTTAAAGTCAATATATGTGCAGGATTATAAGAAATATTTTTGCGTTCATTCCAGTAAACATCAAGCTCGTGTTCTATTAAAACTTTTATTAATATTTAATATATGTTCAACATCTAATTATCACTATCTCAGCTTAATATGGTCTACCTCAGTGGTCTTGGGGCAAAGCACTCGATGTTCGTGGGATCAAACCCAGCCCAGGTCGACGGATTTTCCTTGAGCTATAACAATCCGTAACACAACTTAATTCAGAGGGTAAGTAAAGTTGTCCGTCCCATGTAGATTATGGTATATAAAAGAAATCTGGAAGGTATGTGAAAATACCTTTTCCGGCAAGAATGATAGGTCCTTTCGCTCTCGCTCATAGAAATTCTTGTGTGTTGATATAATCAGTCGATTCAAAAAGTTAACGTTAAGTACCTCAAATAAATAAATAAATTAGCGAATCAGGCAATCCACTTAACCTATTTGTTAGTAAATAAATCGATATATTTATTTGAATGAGTTTTCACACTGGTTACGTATTTTAAAATAATGTTAAAATGGAATTTAGGGCTTTGAAACGAATCTAGTATTCGTTAATCTTTCGATAATCTGAAATCAAAATGTAATTTTCAAAATGAGGCCTGTTTTTATTGTCATCTGTATCCATTTTGACATGGGTTTTCATTAGATTTTGTGTTGGCTTCAGTTTTTACACAATGTTTGTGTTACAGTGCAGAAACAACATTAAACAGACTATGATTCATATTAATTGAAGAAATTTTTTTTTTAGTCAAAATCCAAATAAAAACAAATTAACCGTTAATCTAGTTTATGTTAGGGGTACTAATCTGTCAATGATTTTTTTTTAACGCGTCCTGCTTCTATGTGGAAATTTCGCACAATTTATATCGGGAATAAAAATCATAATGGACAAACCTTTGAATAATGACTAACAGTAATTGATTCCAAAATGGTAATGTAGGTTATACATTAAAATATTATTTCAATTTAGAATAGCGAACGATAATGAAGAGTGCTTTATAATTGTTCTGGACGGAAGAGAGTGTTTGAATTTCATCAGCAATTATTCAGTAGCTTTTGTTTTCGAAATATAAACAAATATATGGCAAACGAAAGAAAGAAAAATACACTGAAAGTGATAAATTAAGTGCTTTTCATCAATATCTAATCCATTCAATAGCAATGTTAGCTATTAAATGGACAAACTTTTTTTTAACCTTTTGTTTTCATTGTGTCTTTTTTTTAAAATTATTTTAATAAATCATGGTATCACGTCTAAATTAGTAGACTTCGGAATAATTAATCCTTCATTATATTTCTGACTAATTAAAATTAATAATTGAATATTTTTACAACCAGCCAAATAGTGTGTTTTACTTTATTCAAGGTATTTAACGGGCACTTTAAGAACCGACTACTTATATCAGCCCACAACTTATAAACTAACTTTAATTTCTAACATACACAACACCCAGCCCCTGGCCGTTAATTTATCACTGTGGAGAAACCCACATTTCACCAATGATAAATATTTTGACCATGCCGGGAAATCAGTCGGGCCCCACATTTTAGTAGACGAAGACGCTACCGACTGAGCTAGAGTGTCGAAACTAAATTTTTTAATTATATTTTTCTGAATCGTATCTTGCTAGAGAAAGGTATTATTTAGAGGAAATGTATCCGTATTTGCGATAAAGGAGAAGAGTGACTATTTAGTGGGTGATGGGGAGGCG
>CABFWB010001644.1:49977-70029 GCA_902151455.1 Timema bartmani
ATATATATATATATATATATATATATATATATATATATATATATATATATATATATATATATATTACACCCACGTGAGCAGTTTAGCGGTAAACCACAACGATGTAGACGTCGTAGTCATTATAAACCCGAGGTCTTGTAGCGCCTCTGTTGTATTTAAGTTTAATTTTGGGTTCACAACCCTGATCAAAGATTACTATTTTTAGTTAATACGTTTTGACACATGGGTTATTTAAACATATACATTTATGAGGCAAATAGATTGAAGGTGTTTAGAGAAAATGGTACCCATTATTTGTTTTTGGGGAGTATCTGAGAAAACCACATTTATTAGATTCATGTGGAAAACACTCTCTCAAAGCGTAGAGACTGATGGCTTGTACAACGTGACCATCGATGCGAGACAAAGTAAGATGCAAATTAACCTCTCTAACTAATAAAGTTTGCTTATATTTTCTTAGCATAGCTATCAATAGATACACACGAAATATGTTCATAGTATCTGTCTGATCGATTTAGGAGAATCTTTCTTGATAATTAAAAAAAATACTTTCTGCACCTTCACGGATTAAAATATGTCTAGTTTTGTATTATTAAACTGTCGACTTTGATATGTAGAGTCGATTTTCATAGCAGTCATTTAAAAATATTTTCTTCTCTACACTATTTGTTGGTGCCTTCTAAAATAATTTACTATTTTGGTAATTTGTTTATAATTGTTTCAGATCTCTTTAAAAATTATTTATAGTCATAAATATGAGTTAATTGGTTGAACAGTAGAATAATTTAAACGATAACGTTATAGGAGCAATACAAAAAATACTGTCTTTGATGTAAGCATCAGATTCACAAAGTTACAATTTTAAAAATAATATTAAAAGGTCTTATAAAATTTATAGTAACAATACTTTACCAAAAAATGTTGTAATACAAAGTAATGATATTATTATACTAACCTTTAGTAAAAAAAATACTATATTTTCCACAGTGATAAAAAAATATAATATATAGTGAAAGGATAAGATTGTATTTACCAAAACACACAATATAAAGTTATAAACATTTCCTATGTTTTATTTCGCTATCAAAAATACAAAGAGAGAAACAAAAAAGTAAAGCACAACATGGAAATAAAGACAATGTCCTCTTTAAAAGAATGTAATGGAAGCAAAGATAAGAAACATATTTTTTATTATTCCCCGCCACCCCAAAAAAGTCAAAGAAACCTTCTTGTGACATTATCTTAGTAGGCAATCTCTTCATCAAAAACACCAAGTACTTAGAACACAGACTGTGCTATTATTGAAATTGTTTCTATCTAATGGTCCGAAGGATTTTCATCCAAAGGATATATATATATATATATATATAAAAAAGATAGCGCATTCGGTCGAGAAGAAGAAAAGAGCAAAGAAAATCTCAAGCTATGACGTCAAATAAACATGTTTTGTTTTGAAGAGAAGTGGTTCTGTAAATAAGATAAGAGATTTGAGACAATGGTCTTATAAGAAGGGTTTACAAGCGGAAAAGGAATGAGGTCATAAAAAGTAAAATAGGACTCGCACCATTTGTTTTTCGGAGCCCCATATACCTCTAAACTTTCCCCTCATTATATCCCCTTACCCTCTCACACAATAAAAACAGAAAATAATCATCGTTAAGATTAATCACAGACCACAATTCACCACGTGCACAATTCATTAAGTTTATTGAACAGATATATATCAAGGTGATAACCTTGTTGAGTGTGGTTTGCCAGTTGGTAGTTACAATCCCGGTCGGGTGTAATGAGTTGAACCCCCCTTAATAGTTACTTTTTCTACCTTCGTGAAAATGCTCTAATATTTCCTTTAAATTCTGATTCACTAAAGATATAAATCTAAGGAGAGTAATTCTGGTTTTAGACTAGCCTACTAATGACAAGAATATAAGGGTTCGAATTTTGGTAGAGGCCTCTGAGGGTGGTTTACCCTAAATTATTTCTCAGTAGCCTTCCATGCAAATGTTGGTAAACTATTTATAACAGACGTGGGCAAACTGCGGCTCTCGAATTCTATATATGCGGCTGTAAAGTACACATTAGTTTCATTGCAATTTTTACTAAAATTCTATATTAACCCTTTTTGAATCGAATAGTAAATATTTCGATTCAAATACGAATAATTTTGAATCAAATTATTTAGGTATTATTCAAGTCTACTGGTATACAGGCCACGTTAGCCAATTTGTTTCCAAGATAGATTTGTATTATTTGAGTGTCCATCTATTTCCAAACAGCCCTGTTAAATTTAAATAGCAAAGAACACTATATGTGGTGAAAATAAATAATTATTCAGATAAATATCGATGCAGCTACTTATAGTACTAGAGTGAGCATGCCTTGATTGTGGACGTAGCGGTCTTTGATAAATAAACAGCCAACCTGGCGGGGAGCCGTTTACGAAGACAATTTTCGCTAACATCCACCTCGCTGAGCTTCTTAGAACAGCTTTGACGTCTTACCAGTCAAATTTTAAATTATTAACTGCAAAAATGAAGACTTGATCAAAGTCTTCATCGATTATTATTATTATTATTATTATTATTATTATTATTATTACAATTTTAAAATATTATTTTCCATGGCTCGTGAACCTTAAAAATGTATGAAAAATATTTTATGTGGCCCTTCTTATCGAAGAACTTGCCCACCCATGATCTATACAATTCTTTCTTCCTTATACTTACACCATTAGAGTAAGTAATTATCATTAAGCGTATAACCTCCACATGTAGTTTGACGCAGCGATAAGAAAAACACGAAAAAAAGAGATAATATTAAATGTGTTGACATTTAAATGGTTTTTTTTCATCTTTTTGACACCGCATCTTATATTACCCTTTGGGGTTTATGCATATGTACTAATCACTCTGATGATTAAGGTGTAGTTTATAGAAAGGTAGTATTGGGTGTAGCGGCCAATTAAAATGTTCCGTGTGATTCAGGCTTTAGAGGCACATTGTATCAGATTATGTGTATTTCCTCTGATAAAATAATAATTTATATCTTTAATTTGAATATTGTAACAGTGTTAATAAGTAACTTGTGTCAATATGTTCTTTGTAATTTATTATAATTGGCAATAAAGAATTATATCTATTCTCTAACTAAAAGAAGCCAAAACAATAGTTATAAATAATACGAACAAAATATTTCGCTACTAAGTTATTGTAGCTTATTAAACACAGAATTATTTTTAAATGTAACACAGGGTTGATTTTATCTTCAATGGTCATAAAATACGCTCTGGATTCTAAAAATAAAAAAAAATAAAAAGCAATTATTGATACATTTACTCGATTCCCACGCACTGTTGCTTCTATATATTTATCATCACAAATGGAGCCATAAAAGTAATCTTAAACTCATTTCTCGGTAACATTTTTCTACCTTAGAAATTCGATAAAAACAATACATCCCTTACCTCCTTTTATCCCTCCGTGACTTCCCCCTCTTTATTTTATGGGCAATACTTCCCTTAACAACACAAGTTTCCATACAAATGAAAATTTTATACATGTAAATTTATAAGCCTTTTATTCCTTTGGTATCTTGTAGAAATATAAACAGCATGGACGGGATTATCCAAATACCGGAACATGCAATAGTTGGCTGAGTTTATTTTTATTTTTGCTAGAGAAAAAAATTATGGTAAGTGGGTAGGGGGAAGAAAGAGATCCAAAATCATTGAGTATGAAAATTACTAGGATCGCTCACCGGAAATCACCTTTAAGGATATTATTTGCCGCGTAGCCAACTTCTCTCTGCAGTTATGCGTGGAACGGATTATGAGCGTCTATGGAGGACAAACTGATTATCTCACCTGTTGATGTATTGTATTAGTTATAGAATTTCACTAGTAGTTCTGTAGACGGTTGGTAGACCTCGCTTCTTCCATGTTTTTACAGTTACTACATTCTTAAGATTTATCTTTGGATTTCAACTTGAAATATCTTATATAATTTCTCCTTGGATTCGAGGATGATATTCTCCTTAATGAACGAGTTAGAGAAAAAACAAATGACTACTAATTATTTTCTTAGCGTATATACATTATTAACGTTGCCCAGGACATCAATATCACAATAGATGTCCATTATAATTTTAAATTCAAATCTCTTGGGATGATAAATTAAATTAAACACTTTTTTTTAAAAGGCTACTATCTTGAAATGGATAGCCATATCGCAAAAACCATGTACACATATCATTCGGCCTAGGTACAAAGAATGTTACTACCAAATTTCGTTTAAATATGTCCACGCTTTTGGTAGTAATCGTGGAATAAGGGAAAGATAGATGAAATGACAAAAAGGTCTTGTTAAAACAAGACCACGCTCCACTTATTCAATAAGAGCGCAGCATGCGTTTTGTTACATTTCTGTTCTCTGATTATATTTATCTCGAATACATTTGGAATCTGTGAACATTGTAAAACGATCAAGTATGTGACATATAACAGACTATTTTCACCCTAACAAAGTGACTACATCTCTTCCACATTAATAAATTAACTACTGGTACTATTAGTTCCAAATATACTGCCTTCCTAATGGTTATATTCGGTTTAGCACTTTGTCTTATTACATGGTCAGGTTGTACGCATATTTAATGAGCTAGGGATGAGGAAGGTTGTATCTAGAGGAATCGTACCCGCATTTGCGTGGGGGGAAGTGTAAAACCATTTAGAAATATCCACCCTCAGTAACCCCATTGGGATTCGATCCTCAATACCTCTGTCATCTGAGAATTTTACAGATGCATAGTAAAATTGATCCTAAACTTAAAAACAATGTTTTATAATATCCTAAAAATCAGTACCTCGATCAATGGGCACGTGGCCTAAGTGGTCAACCTCATTGTATTTTATTTCACAGTGACAGGAAGGTCTACGTTTAGTCAGGTCCGGGTGGACTGTGGGTAATTTTTCCTAAATAGTTTTTCACTGTCACTCCAAAATTATGAGGGTCCAATCCTCATTTCTACCACATTCTTATAAATGTGTGGGTAAGCCGAACAATAGAGTGAATATAGAAAACTTACAGGAAAAGTTGTTCAATTTTGTTAAGTAAGTTTTCCTATTTAAAATTACTCTTAAAAGAATTATTGGTGAATTTAAAACAACCTTAATTCATTTTACAAAATTAGGTATTGAGCAGGTGACCTGTCAGTCTAGTGGTAAGGTGTCGGACTTCTGTGCTGGGAGTGCGGGGTTCAATCCTCGATCCCGGCACAGATTTATCTGATTGCCAAACCCTTTCTTCACCTCTGACAAGACGTGTATTAATCACAACTTGTGCTTGTGAATGTGTGGAATGCCAGGCCTCCACAGTGGTTCGGATCCCACGTTAAACTGTAGGTCCTCTATTTCATTTCACAATCACTCTACCACTACACATTAGTGTAAGTGCGTATAGCCCGAACGGATAGTAAGCCGCAGTGCTAATAATAATTAATAATAATAATAATAATAATAATAATAGAGAATTACAACCATAATTTTACAATATAACTATATGAAAATGTACTCTTTAATCTTGTGACATTAAATATACACTCCTTTTCCCCGTGAATTATTTTTATGTAAAAAATTCATCCCTACCATATTTCACTGCCGAATTAAAGGTACAAATGGAGGAAGTAATTGAGATTCGTTATCGTGCAGAACTTCCATTATTTCCTTTTTAAATGAGGTAATTTGAACTAGTATTGTATAGTTTTTATTTTTAAATATACAATAGTTTTTATTTAATTATTTAATGAAACGAATATTTAGTAGCTTAGCTTTTAGTTGGAATATTTAAAGTTAAATTTTAGGATGAAACACATTACTTTCAAACAAAATTAACATTTAAGAACCTACGTGTTAAAACTTGAATATTAGGATATTAGTAAACCAAACATAAACAATTATTTTTCTTAACATTTAGAGTTTAATTATGGGAACTTAGATTCATAAATATTATTTCCACGTATATTCTCTTCGTATTTGAGGTTGAAACTAATTCCAGATATATTATTCAATATAGAAATATCGGGAATCTTATCACTAAATAATATATCTTTAAAATATACTTTGAAATCTCGCTCGGGCAAAATTTAACCCAACACTTTTGGCCTAGCATACCAGATGCGTTTATCAATGCTTTTTTTTTACTGTCTTGTTTATTATATCACACATTATTTCATGATGTTTCAATATTTGGATGGAGATAGAACCTAACTATAATAAATGAGTATATTAAGTTTATACTTTTGTACTGGCAATCAATCTCTTGATTAAGCTAAAAAAGTTTATATGTATTTAAGGAACAATTACTTGCTCACAGTGTGAAACATAATTATAATCTTAGTTTACAGGCAGAAAATAAATACATTTAATAATAGAGAAACAGTACACTTTAATTATATGTTAATTAAAGATATATAATGTGAGAAAAATGTCGAAAAATGACCTGAAGATTTCTAAAGCCTGGAGAAAGTTAACTACTCCAAAATATGGGTATTATTCTATCTACATTTTTTTGCACTTCGCCGAAATTATCACATTATCATCATATTTTATTTTAAATAATAATATTTTAAGTATTTTCATTTTTAAATCCTCTTAAATGAATTCATTTTATAAACTTCTTAAGGTATTATATGGTTCTTAAGTCCCACTAACTGCTTAAGTATTCTTGCTCACTGCACCCTACCAAACTTAACTTCCCCTTCTCTTTAGTCCATAATTCCACAAAACATAAAACCCTTTCTAAGATTAAAAAATAAAATAAAATAGCCACTTCCGTCTACTTCACTATCCCCAATTTTTACCCCTACCCGATCCCCACAACCCCTCAAACACCGTTCAAGAAGATCACATACTTTACTTTTTTTCCATATCAGAAAAAAAAACTTTTAATTTTGAAGAAAGTTCTCATTAATTTACCGCACTTATTTTTTCTAGGAAAAAAAATCCCCAGGGGTTACGAAATGTGGCGTTGTGGTATGTTAAAAGAAAGAGTAGTGAAATTACCCTTCGTAAAAAGTTGTACGTCCTTTTTAATAAAATAAGGGTTGGTAGAATTGGTGTGTAGGGCGCTGAGGAAAAGTGGGAGGGGTTTAAGTTTGTGAAGGATTGAGGTATATTTAAGGGGAGGAAGGGAAAGGAAATTGTAGGTTTTTGAGGTCCTTAAAGGCAAACTGACGTCAAATAACTTAATGTATACTCCATTCACGGTAGGAATTACTCTCTGAAAGGTCTTTTTTCCTACCAATATCCTACTATATAATAGCTTTATGGTAGAGAAAACGGCCTTTCAGAAAACAATTCCTACGGTGAACAGACTTTATATATACTAAAAAGTTCCAGACACACACAACTTTTTTTTTAAGAAATTTATCTTCGATAGTTTTTTAGTTTGATCATTTTACAAGGACATAACGAGTTCTTTTTTTTTCTAGTTTTGAAAAAATAATCGAAAAACAAATACCCTTGGAAGAGTTTCTCAATATAATTGAATTATTAAGATGGTAAAAGTCAAGTGTGTGGCTAGAAAACGACCGAGGGAAATTTGTAGCCGGAAGGTTTTTTAATTATTATTAGAAAAGTTGAAAGTTGACGAGTTTTGTAACTGTAGACAAACAACTCATTTTTGCACCAAATCACTTTTTGTCTACTTTTCTTTTCACTAAAGTAAAATGATTTAAATAAAATACTTTAATATTATGTTTCATAAGTTGGGCAGTTATTAAAATACGTTATCAGTCATGTTTCTTTTCTACTAATAAAATCAATAAAATAGGTTTTTATTTTCACAAAATTATAGAAAATTGTCTTATATGAGAAAAAAAAGTATTCAAATTTTAAAAATATACATTAGTTTTAAAACTAAAACAAGTGTGTGATATGGATTTGAAGAATATTCTTTTAAAATAAATATACAAAATATACAGATTATTAAGTTTAGGTGGAATGGAAGGAGACGCAAGAAAAGGCAAATATTATTACAGTTTTCATAACCAAAATATTCAATCAAATATAACTCCAGTAAAAACATAAGAGTTTAATTTTTTACTCATAGTGATAGTAACAGTTGTTGAATATCTTTCATGAGCATGCTATCATTAGATGAGAAATTTTTAGATGAAGAAAAAATTGTCATTAATTTCAAGGACACCTTTGACAAATAAATATTTATACTAATGAACTGTTGATGTCACACAATGTAAAGACAATTAAATTCTATGTTAGTACTGGATGCATATTTTTTATTTATTTTGCAAAAAAAAAGTGTATATTAAAACTGCAAAATTTGCACTTAACTCACAATTCCAATCATCCCACCTTAGTTAGTTAGTATAAGATCAAGATTAACCAACACTTTACATACAAACTTTATCCAACAAACAACATGCCAAATCGTTTCATGAGAACAGGGGCTCATAGGATACCAGAATTAGAAAGAGGTATTCTCTTCCCGAGCTATATCGAACAGCAAGGAAGTAGACCAAGGACAGAGTCAGCTTTCAGTTGGCTGATTTGTGGGATAATAGAGATGAATTGAAGGGGGAGAAAATATCTTGAGCCTGTTGTTTTCTCTCGTCCTTCACATGTGCTAGACCAGGGATTTACTCTTAAATGGGTCAGTTGATTATTATTGATGTCTCGAGTTTCTATTGACATATTATGAGAAAAAAAAAATTATCCATTTTTTTCATTTTTCACCACAATTGAGCTTTGTGTATTGTTAGAAAACAAGTAGGTAGAATGTATTTGAAACATAAAGTTATTGAGGAATTAATTTTAACTCTTTAATTTTGTTGCATTTGCTCTCAGTATAACTGAGAGAAGCTTAAAGCAGTCTTTAAACCTTTTTTAATGCTATGACTATTGTAAATACTTATAGGGAACACATAATCGATCTAGAAATATTTTCATATTTCTATTAGTCGTAGGGGCAATTAGCACCGACCTGCAAAGCATTCATGTTTTGAGGGATATCTAAGTACTGCTGTGCTCCCAAAATAAAAGACAAGAAAGCTAGATTTTAATAACTGAGAGCGAATATATTTTAAATTTGAATATTCCAAACTTTTTATCCCCTTTCATAACGAAATAACATATTTTTGGAATCCGAGCATGAACTTACCCATGAATAGTAAGTAAGTTCTTTAAATTCCCACCTAAAGTCAGATTATGATTCTTAACCTTTATATATGATTAATATTTGCATCGATGGTCACGAAGATTAAATATCAGTCTCATAAAATTCGGTTTATCGGTGACGGAGAGGTCAGGGTTTGAACATTGGCTAGGTGTATTAGGGTGAGTGGGTGGTAGAGGGTTGTTACAAAGGATTGCCACCTTTCCCTGCCCGAAAATGTGGGTACAATTCCTTGAATTATTTTTCTTACTCATCCCTATTCCATTTTGTAATTAAAACCATAAAATCTGGACGGGTAGTAGGACGTGGATAAAAAATTTAAATAATTAACACTCTACAGCAAATTCTGTCTAACTTGGAATATATAATTGGGTAATTTAGGATGAAGAACGGGAACTTTAAGGAACCACAGAGTTATTCATTTGAAGTGAGATGTGGAACGTTTTTGTAGGCCATTCAAAGGGCAGCCAGTTTTTCTCAAACCTCAGCTGCCAAAGTCAGGTGTGCTAACCTCCTACCTAATCCTTCCATTAGCTTTATCTTATTTCTCTTTAGCCGCTACAGGTACCTCCAATCCCATTTTCACAGAAAGCTACTCTTTGAAAATACTAACATATTATTTTGTTGGCAAAATTGATAAAATTCTACTTTATTATTATTATTATTATTAGTAGTAGTAGTATTAGTATATAGGTATATGTATCAAAAAAGATATCTGAAAATAAGATAACTTGACGCTTGCATA
The DNA here is from genome assembly GCA_902151455.1 of Timema bartmani. Lineage (NCBI taxonomy): Eukaryota > Metazoa > Arthropoda > Insecta > Phasmatodea > Timematidae > Timema > Timema bartmani. The sequence goes on from CABFWB010001644.1 coordinate 59,911, forward strand.
CATGAAAGTAGATCTATTAACGTTTTTAGCTGTCAGATAAAGCCCTTCCTATTAAAATTGGACTGTAATTTCTTGTGCGACGTCAACATATTTCACAAGAAATTGACGGTTTTCGTATCTCAAAATGCAGTTTTCACCCCTCAGTCCCTCCACCACCAATCTATCAACCGTTGGAGGGAGTGTAAGAATAAGAGGAGAAGCCTCAATGGGTTTTCGTCACGACCGATAAACTCGATACCTTCTCTCCTGTTTTGCGCTCCTGATCGTGCGACGCTAGTAAACTGAGCGTCGCGACGCCACAGAGAGGTCGTCGTGTCACGCTAAGCCTCGGCCTGACAACCGCAGTAAGGCGTGACTGGAATCTACTATGAGGCGTCGGCGTCCCTCCCGCGGTGTGTTATAGCCGTGGGTAAAATATCGCGAACTTCTTCGGTGGTTGAATAGACTAAGGTGTAACTCTCTCAATACGGGGCTTGAATCCCGTTTGGATGTACTGAGAGGTTTTCTAAATAATTTATCTATCCCAGCACTCGTTGCAACTAGCCAAACTACCCTCCCTCCTCTCTATTTATGAGTATAGCCCGGGTATTAGGACGTGGTGATAAAAAAATAGATAGTGGGTGCCGGCGTCGTTTCAAGCTATTTGTACGTACATGTTAAAACAGGAGCTATAGTTATGGTTTTCAAAATAAGTAAATGTTACGCTGCACCGCACGAACTTTCCCCTTTAGCTAAAAAGGGAGAAAATTACTTAAAACTAGTAAGAAATGCAAAACGAAATAGTATGCATTGTTACAGAAACATAAAGGTAAAATGAGCATCACATTGTATCATAAAGCATAAATTAAATAATACATACTATTTTGATAAAAGAGAAATATATTGGTCTACCAACGAGAATGACAATCAACTTCATTTCCCAAACCTCCATTTAAAAATATATATATTTGCTTATATCTCAATAACTACTGGTTTTATAAAAATATATTTCAACTAAAAGATGTTTATTTTTAAGATTCCTACAACTTTTCAACGATAAGTTATTTACTACCACAGAGGGTTGCGGGAATATGATCAGAGTTGGAGATATCCGCTTACGTCATTTTCCCAAAAAAATAAGATACACCATTTTGTTTGTAATGTGTCTAGACACAAATTTTTATCAAAATAGTTGGAGCCGCATAAAAAAAATATGTTCTCCTTTTTTGCTCTTAATTCTAGGGTTAGACCGATATTTTAAAAATCCTGGAAACCTTATGAAAAAGCTAAATATCAAATTCTAGACAGGCGGGCATTGAGAAAACCACTTTTTCAGGCTTAGGGATTCATGAAAAATCAAAATTTCAAACTACGGCTTCTAGGAAAGATAAATTATTGTGATTGCAAAAAGAAATCTAATTTGTTGAGCTAGACCACCGAGGATGGGGAGATCGAGGTTCAAATCTCGGTCGGGTGAACTGGGGTGGTTTTTCCTAAATTGTTTTCCACTCTCACTCCACGCAAATGCGGGTTCACTTCCTCTAAATTCAACCTTAACAATTCCTAATCCATTAGTGTAATTAGTACTTAAGCGATATAACCCGAACGGGTAGTAAGACGCGGTGCTTAAAATTTTTTTTTTTTTAACAAACCAACTTCAGTGGCCGAACGGTTTAAACCATAACTCTTGTATTAGACTAACCTGCTGATGACAGAGAGACCGGAATTTGAATCCCTGTCTTGTTTAATAAGGATGTTTTTTTAATGGTTTCTCACTCTTCTTCCACGTAAATGTGGGTAGATTATCTATAAAATGCTTCCTTCCTAATCCTTACCACATTATAGTAGTTATATGTGCTTATAATCTGATCAGGTAATAAGATAAGGTGATAAAAAACAACAAAATAGCAGGCCTATAACAAAACATTAAACGCTAATTGAGGATTATCTTAGTGGTTTTGCAGCTTCATAACTTCCATTTCTATAAGTAATACAGCAATGTAAAGATATTTACCTTCGAGTAGGTGACACCCTTAATTACAAGCTGATTCTTGGATCTAGATCTAGTGGATGATGTTCCCTTAAATCATCTATTAAATTAAAATAATGACTTATAATTTCCTTGATTTACTTAAGTACTTAGCCAGAGTGTTGAATACAAAAGAGATTTTAAATAATAATTTCCGAGTTGAAAGCAAAATTAAAAATCATTACTTCTAAAACTTTTCTCCCAAACTTTTAGTGTAACAAACTCGTGCGCTTAGTAAAAAAAAAAAAAAAAAAANAAAAATCTTCATTTTATTTTGTCATTAACGAAAGAAGCATTATAATTAATAATAGTAATTGATGTCTAATGAAGATCAGTATTTTTGTGTAACAAAGGGAAAGGGTACTAGCTTCATTTTATCTTTATTTCATCTGAGGGCTTTAGTTATTAAACGAAGCAAGTGCCATTTTCGGAGTCATAACTTTCCCCATGAAAAATATGGTAGTAAAATGGTAGAAATGTTATTATAAAAACTGTACTTAATGTCATTTACCTTTATACTAGTATTTTATGTGTCCTGGCGGTCTAGGGGTAAGGTGTCAGACTTTTGTGCTGGGGTTCCGGAGCTCAATCCTTGGTCCCGGCACAGATCTATCTGATTACCAAACCCTTCCTTGCCCTCTGACAAGACGTGTATTAATCACAACTTGTGAATGTGTGTATTGCCGGGCCTCCATCGTGGTTCGGATCCTACGTTAAACTGTAGGTCCTCCATTTCATCTCACAATCACCCTACCATTACACATTAGCGTAAGTGACGTACAACCCGAATGGTTAGTAAGACGCGGTGCTAATAATAATAATAATAATAATAAACAAGTATTTTAGTCTTCTTTATTTAAAATTAAATTCATAGTACCACGTCTTACCACCCATTCGTGTTACACGCTTATGTACTAATCACACTAATGTGTTAGGGATTAATAAGGCTATATTTAGAGGAATTGTACCCGCATTTTCGCGGAGGAAGATTTGAAACAATTTTGGTAAAAACCTCGATACACCCTACCGAGATTATAACATTGATCTCCCCGTCATCGGTAGTTTAGATTACAGTGAGAGTAGCATCTTAGACCATACAACCACCAAAGCGAGTTTATTCAAATTAAGAACAAGTCTGTACGAGAACGTCTTTGTCTATGAAAATATAGTTTTAAAACATCAATAACTACACATTATTTTTAGACATAGCTAAATTATCATGACCACTGCTGTGGTATAGTGGTCAGAGTTCTTGAAAACAAATCCAGAGGGCCCGGGTTCAATTCCCGGCTCTTCCAGATTTATCTGTGAAGCAGTAGGTCAAAGTTGTAGCCTTTATTTTTAGTTCATAATTTTGAGCGCACGAACTGGTAATGACCTAATCTAAAGGTTAGAAATGAGGAGGGTAAGTATAGTAAATGCTTTCGAATTAGTGAAAAGATAGGATGGAAAATTTGTAATAAATCACACGTGGAGGTCCCCCCTTCATACTCACTCACCCCAATAGTGAGCCGTATTAATGTTTGAATAATGACACTCATGTCACCAAAAATATAATATATTGCGATTCTGAAGTCTTAAACAGCGTGGACGAAAAAGTGGGCCTCAAATGATGTGGAATATAATTAAGGCATTCGAAGTTCTCTATAAGTGCGTTTGTAACATTTGTTGTAACTTATTATTGTTGTTATTATTATTATTATTATTATTATTATTATTATTATTATTATTATTATTTTGTACTTTATTAACTGACTAGTAATATCAGACCATGATTTACAAACTAACTTAATTCTAAAACAGCCACCACACACTATACCCATGCGTTAAATCTTAACTTTCAAAGCCAAATTTCTGATTTAATCGATAATTTTGTGGGGTTTTTCTGACAATCAAACCATATACTTTTAGTCGTGGTACTGATTTATCTAAAGTGTCGGATCATTTGTTTTAGATCTGATACGATTTCTTAAACGCATTTTAAAAATACCAAATTTATTACAGTAATTGGTGTTCTTATTAAAGTGATAACAAAAATCATATATATCACTTTTCTTTTAAGTGCTTAATTTTAGAATATAATAGAGGGCCATAGTAAGGAATAAGAATACCATCTTATCAATCTTCTACGATATCAAAATGAGCTAAAACAAAAAAAAAGTTCCCCATCCCCTTTTGAAAACTGTGGAAAGCAGAAGCACACATAATTAATTTCCAGAGTCGATAGCTAATTAGCGAAAACGAGCGTAGGGAGAGTTAATGGAAGATCCATGTCGTAGATTACATTAAATAGCTTTTGCGCAATTTTTTGTTGTTGTTTCTCAATTGTTTTATTATATTTGTTCTTTACTAAGTTCATTAAGAACAATAAAGGAAATTTATAATTTGTTATTAAGGCTCTTAGTTTTTTTAAAGACTGATTAAATTACGTTCTAATAAGTAAAGATATTTAATTAGTAATAAGGTAGTTAACATTAGATTGCCTCTGTGGTCTAGTGGTATGAGCTCCTGGTTACAGATCCAAAAGTTCCGTGTTCGATCTTTGGAGCTCCCAGATTTTTCTGTGAATCAGTGGGTCTGGAAAGGGGTCAACTCAGCCTCGTGAGGACAGAGTGAGGTGCTTACTTGAATTAAAAAGTAGTGGTTTCGGTCTAGGAAACTAAGATTAACAGCCGGAGGGCTCGTTTTTCTGACCACATGACACCTTCTATCAACAGAAACATGTCACTATATTCATCAACAGACGGCGGCTGCTAGGTCGGTATGGTTTGATTTTGCGGGAATGCCATGGAGTTTTTTGTTAAAGTTATTATTATTATTATTATTATTATTATTAATTGGCCTCATTGTTCAGTGGTCAGTGCACCTGGCTACAAGCCTAGGTGTCCCGGGCTCGATTCCCGGTTGGTACCATGGGTATTTTTTCCAAAAGGGTAATCACCCCAACGGTCACCAGGGTTTGGTTAGTCAGTTTTTAAGTGTTTCCACTGGTTACAAACCCTCATGCTCACTAACACAATCCCCTCATCTCATCGGGACATGGAAAGAGCCTCCATGGAAAGGATGTAGGCCTACGATTAGTACATTTAGGTGTCCTCTGGGCAACGATATATTAGTACTGGAGAATATTTCCACTACTGGCCTTCGAATGATGTAGCTCAGACGCGCAATATTATTACTATCATTATTATTATTGTTATTATTATTATTATATACTATTAGTGTTAACTTTATCTTCAAATTAAAGGCTATATTTACCAACAAAATACCTTAAAATTAACTAAAACTAATATAACACTGAACCGTCAGACTATTTTAATCAATTTCAAGTCAAATTCAATTTAATTTCGGTAAGCTGTGTCTTATCAGCCATCTGGTATATATTTATATCTACATTAATGAGGTAGGGATGAAAAATGATGTGGAATATTGGAATTTAGAATGAGAGTATAAAACAGTTTTTTAAGCACTCTCACTACACATGGCGGATTCTACCCACCATTTCCCTATCACCGAAAAACCAGATCAGATGAGATTGATGCCTTAACCCACTCGACCACCGATTCAAACGGTAAAATATTTTAATTTTATTAAATAAATTAGTAAATGAGCATCTTGCGTACCTTAACTTTCTATATGTAGTTTACTTGGTTTTGTTACAAAAAACCTAAAATCAAACAAGAATTCTGTCCGCAATTTTACTCTAAAAATAGAGAAGATTATTTATATATAGCTATATTTCATATGTGAATTTTATCTAAATTTTTAAAAACTATGTATTTTAAATTAAACGTTAAACATTTTACGGCATGATTTGGAAATTTAAAACTGTACAAACCTAGTGATTTTAGGTACCATATGAAAGCTTATAAAATATTATTATTATCACCGCGTCTTACTAACCGTTCGGGTTATACGCACTTACGCTAATGTGCAGTGGTAGGGTGAATGTGAGATGAAAATGGAGGACCTACAGTTTAACGTGGAATCCGAACCACGGTGGAGGCCTGGCATTCCTCACATTCACAAGTTGTGATTAATACACATCTTGTCAGAGGTGAAGGAAGGGTTTGGCAATCAGATAAATCTGTGCCGGGACCGAGGATTGAACCCCGGACACTCAGCACAGAAGTCTGACACCTTACCCCTAGACCACCAGGTCACCTTATAAAATAAACTGCAAAAGTTTCTTTTTCACCAGCCTTCTATCTCATTTATGGATTGAGTTTTCATTAATTTTTTGATTGCTTGTCAACATAAAATTTTATATTTATATTTAAAAGAGCCGTATCTTAAAAACTATTACAAATAAAATAAAAAAAATTGGGATTTATCACTATATTTAAAGGTAGGTGAGCTAAATAAAAAAAAAGCATAAGGTTCAAAACTGTTAAAATATTGGCTAACTTGACAAGGAATTACCCCAATTTAACTGTTTTTACCTAGTTGGTGAACTTAAAGAAAGCGATCTATGGGCTAATTTTAAACTATTGTAAGCCTATGTATATAAAGTGACAGTTGCAGTTCAAATGACTTGCCGTATAGGTCCACTGTATAAAAACATTATTTTAATAGTTTTTGTAACTTTCAAAAATTTTCTTCTCGTTTTTATCTGACCTTACTCATTCCCTTGCTCTCACTATTTACATTTGAGCGCTTACTCTCCTTGCTATAATACAATAACATACACACAACGCTTGCTGCCCAAATCCATGGGCGCGAGAACTTAAGATCTAAAACCTCATCTTTTCATAATTAAAGGTGATGAGAAGGTCGTGGTTTGAACTCCGGCTGAAGTTACTCAGGTGTTTTACCCGCCTTTCCTTCACAAAGATGTAGGTACGTTTCCAATCGATTATACCTTATTCATTCCTAATCTATTTAGTGTAGATATGCCGTTATTATCAGGATGACCCGCTTCAGTTCCTGAAGTTCCAAGTTGCCACTCTCGCGTTAGACTGGCCTGCTGATGACGAGGAGATCAAGTTCGAATCCCAGTCGATACTAGTGATTTTGGTTTACTAAATGGTTTCCTACTCTCCTTCTACGCAAATGTGGGTATACTACATCTAAAACTATTCCTTCTTCATACATACCTATTAGAGTTATTATCATACATACGTATGACCTGAACAGGTAGTAAGACGTAATGATTAAACAAAAATCCTGAAGAAAAGTAGGACTCGGAACTCATTGGAAAAAATATTGGCCCATTAATTCAGAGATCCCAGAATTGATCATTATCATTTTGAAAAGATTTTGTTCATTTTTCTACAACTCAAAATCATCCCAAAGGTTTTTTTTATTCCTCCTCTTAAGTGATAATACTCCGGTTGCATAATATGTATGTTATATCAATTTTTAATTATAATAAATTGTGTGGAACTACACACGGACTTTCTCGCTCTATTGTTTAAAAATGGAGATATTTACTCAAAACTCGTAATATTTGTGAAACGAAATAATACACACTAGCAAACCCGAGCAAAAAATTGCGTTATACTTATGTAACATATTTTTTGATTCCCAGTTTTAAATTTTATGAATTTATTTAAATGATTAATGTCATTTGTATATTTGGACCAATAAAAATTATCGATCCACAAGAGTTAACATTTCGTATTAAAATCAGAACTTCCATTTAAAATTTTCTACATTGCACATCTTCAGGTCATCGCAGTGCTATTAAATTCCTTATTTATATATTTTGACTAATACAAAATGTAAATACTTATTGACTATTGAGTCTAAAATAATAGAGCAAAATCATTGCTGTACAAACATTTCCCCTAAGAGATTAAAGGAAAAAGAACAAACTTTTTGAGAGGCTTAATAATATTTAATTACTCTATGGCATTAGAGAATTATTGCATTAAAACATAATTAGTATCACTGTACAACTAAGGCTCACAAAATTGTATTAACATATTTGCCAATATCTCAGAAACTATTGGTTTTAAAAAAATAATTCAAATAAAAGTTTTTACTTTTAATAGTACTACAATTTTGCAATGATAAGGTATTTAATATCTCAAAAATTTACAAATGGATGATTAAAAAAAATGAGAATTTAGGCATCAGACCGGAACCCTTAAAGTCATTTTGACCAAACATTAAGAGCAGCCATTTTGTTTGTATATTGATGAATGTTTAGAAATGAAATTTAATCAAAATAGTTAGAGCCGATTTTGATCAAATATATTTTTTCTCTTTTCGCCATTCAGGAAACCACCCTTAATTTTAGGGTTAGATATCCAATTCCAAAAACCCCTTGGGGCAACCCTATAAAAACCCTAGATACCAAGTTTCAGCCCAATCGGTAAAATAGTTTAGGCTCTACTCCAAGGTACAGACAGATGGATAGACAGACATACAGACAGATGGAATTCAAAAACCACTTTTTCGGATTCGGGGAGTCATGAAACGTCGAAGTTCATCAAAATACTGATTTCGATTTTTTTGACGATCACAATATTTTCCCTACCTGTAAGGTAGCGAGAAAGTAAAAATAAATAGTAAATTAAATTTCCGATGATGGGGAGATAGAGGTTTGAATCTCGGTCGGGTGTACTGAGGGTGGTTTTACGAAAATGGTTTCCCACTCCACCACCAGGGAAATAATGTTATAATTCCTATGAATGTAACCTTCCTAATCCCTAAAACCATTATCGTAATTAATACATACGCGTATAACCCGAACGGGTAGTAAGACGTGGTACTAGCTTTTTTATAATTAATATTACATAATAATTTGGAACGTTTCATTAATTCAACAGTAGGATTGAAGGGATACATGAATATCATAGATTTAATTTTATTAAATTCATTTTTACCTATGTTTTTAAATTGGAACTGTGAACTGTGAAATGGAACTGTGGCTAAAATTGAATAAATACATTTTAAATATTGGTATTACTTGTATAAAATAGCAACATTTTACAGCTCTACTGCAATAATTATATATAATATTTTGATTTTTAAACAGCGATAGATTGTTTTGGCTACATCTGTCCCAAAATACACCATCGTCAGCTGTAGAATAAACCAGTTAGCTTATAATACATTAAGTATTGATTTAGTAATTTTTAGAAATATCAAATTTTCCTCATTCGTGCGTATAACCACTTCAACTACGCATAAGTTATTCGTAGTAGATTTAGATGCTATAAAATTATGGTGAATTTTTTTATTAGATTGTTTCTTAAAATGAAATATAAATTTATTAATTAATGTTTTTAAATATTAGGTAAAAGGTACTAAGTATTATTTGAGTGTTTAGCTAATAAATTTGGTTTCATCATATATTATTCAAATGCTGATATTAAAACAACTTTTATATGCACTAATAAAAGTAAATTAATTTAATTTTAATTTATCAATAAACAAAAGTGAAGAAACAAAATATGCAATCAAATCCTTTCATATTAAGGCTTGGAAGTGGATCGGTTCTCTAAATTTTAGTTGAGTTCAAATTTTCATAATATAGGTAATTTAAAGCAAGACTTCATTATAACTGAAGTTAAGATAAAAATCACATATAATAATTATGTAAAATAATTACTAGTAACTAATCAATGGCCTGTTGTGGATTGTTGCCAGGGTTGGCAGAGATAGTATAGACTGTACCTGTGATAATTATTTTATCATCCCTCAGTAGAACACTCATTGGACAGGTATAAACAAACATTCATTCCCTTCCCATGTGAGGTATGTGAGCGCAGCCAATGTATTATTAGTCAAATGGGGACAGAGTGGGCTATAATAAACATTCCAATGGGAGACATGTAGATTAGAGCCTATGTATATGATTGGTCAAATGAAGACAGGGTCGGTTATAAAATATATTCCAATTGGAGACATGTAGAGTAAAACCTATATATGATTGGTCAAATGGGGACAGGGTGGGTTATAACATACATTCTTATAATAGACATGTAGAGTAGAACCTATATTATGATTATTCAAATGGGGACAGGATGGGTGATAACATACATTCCGATTGGAGACATGTAGAGTAAAACCTATATATGATTGGTCAAATGGGGACAGGGTGGGTTATAACATACATTCTTATGATAGACATGTAGAGTAGAACCTATATTATGATTATT
>CABFWB010001644.1:70626-89819 GCA_902151455.1 Timema bartmani
TTGGGTTAAAACTAGACTTCCAGGACAATGTTTGAAACAGGTAAACTAAACATATTGAAGTGAAAACAAAAAATTACAATTTGTTTGGACAAAAAGGTAAAAAACACTAGTCCGCAAAAAAATGTGCTGTCAACTTATTAAAAAAGTAAGATTTAGCGGCAGCTGGTCCGGGAAAAGTATGTACAAGTCACAAAGACTAAATATTACACAAAAATCATCTTGTTACTTCACAAAAATTGTGACTATATTTTTAAATCTCATTTTAGGCTAGAAAAATACAAAATAACTACTCAACATCACCAAACTGCAACATGCAGCTGGTAACAATGTTATCAACTTTCATTGTGGTTCTGCGAATAATGAAAATTGCGACTAAATCGCGATTATCGCGGACATCGTTTAAACTCGCGAATATCGCGCTAAAACGCTGATTTCGCGAATTATCGCGACAATTCTGAGCATATATTTGCAATCAGGGTAACCTGAAATGTGAACATCTGAAAGAAAAAATGCCATATCTAACATTCGCGAATTATCGCGATCTCCACAAACGCAGGGATCTGGTTATAACAAACATTCCAATGGGAGACATGTAGATTAGAGCCTATATATGATCAAATGGGGACAGGGTGGGTGTTAACATACATTCCGATTGAAGACTTGTAGAGTAGAATCTATGTAATATTGATCAAATGAGTACATACTGGGTGATAAAATACATTTCCATGGGAGTTATGTAAAGTAAAACTAATGTATGATTGGTCAAATTGGGACAGAATGGGAGGAAACATATTACAGGTACAGTTTTAACAAACCATGGCTAACTTTGAGTCACTCCACTACACGCCACTGAGAGGAATACATTTAATTGCTCTCTAAATATAATAAGCAAACTCTAAAGCATATCCGGACTCACACGGACACAGAAGAAACTTTCCCAGTTGACCATACTTGTTGAAATTGATCAATAGTTCTTGAATCCATCGTGTACACTTTCACTTATTCACGCACACACGTACATTAGTAAACACGCACATACCCACGTTAGCCTTAGATCTACACGAGCAGATGGTCAGTTCCGAAGTGAACAAACACACCATGATCATTGTTTGACCAAGAAACTTTCAAACAAGAGGATTTCCTGCCCTTTAACCCCCCCCCCCTAACATTCCCACTATCATCTCCCCTGGTTCAGAGTTAAATCTTCCCTCCATACTACCACCATTTCATTCCAAGGGATTTCGACCAGAGAATTTGAGCCCAAAGATAACCTCATTACTCTCATACATTTGAACTTAATTCCTAACAATCCCCTAATCCACTGGTAAACAGCCTCACGCATATCTCTAGTTATGCGAGTAGTTTGAAATAACAAAAAAAAAACCTTTTGGTACTGAGAGGTGAGCATAAATTTTGGTTTAGAAAAAAAAAACATACGATTCTTGAATATGTAATACGATAAATCACTGCGTAAGGATGTTTGGATTTTGGTTTTACTTTATTTATTCGAGCTGGTTATAAAAAAACACGATCGTATACACTTTCTCATAATATTGTGTTAAAGATTGTATAAATATTTTCAATAATTGGTTTTTAGTAACCTTAAACTTAATAAATCTTCATAGAAAAATCAAACAAATTATTTTGATAGTCATTTAAAATATTCTTCAGATAAAAATTTTGAAAAAAAAGAAACTTTTTAAATATTTTAAATAAAAATTCAAACTTTCAAAATCTAGATATTACTAAAACACCCTCAAGGACGTACATTCTTATTTAACATGTAAAAAAGGCAATTTAAAAAAAAATCCTGTTTTTCAAAAATGAGTCATCGATAAGCTTCCCTTAATTTCCCAGGTAGAATCAAAATTTCGATTTGGTCTCAAGGTATGACAATACAGAATATAATTATATATATATATACACGTTTTTAATCCTAGTGTCTTACCACCCGTTCAACTTATATGTATATGAATTTTTTACGCTAATGTATTACACTTTAATAAGGTTGAATTTAGAAGAAGTGTACCTATATTTGCGTGGAGGGAGAGTGGTAAACCATTAAGGAAACCCCATCCTCAGTACCCCCATTCGTGAGTCTAGCCTCGATTTCCCCTTTATCATAAGGCCAGTGTATTGTGAGAGTGACGCCTTAGACCATTCGGCCACTAAAACGGGTTGTAGCAAATTAAACTCAGGAATATATCACACTAGGATATTATTATTATTATTACTATTATTATTATTATCATCACCACGTCTTACTACCCATTCGGGTTATACGCACTTACGCTAATGTGTGATGGTAGGGTGATGGTGAGATGAAATGGAGGACCTACAGTTTAACGTGGGATCCGAACCACGGTGGAGGCCTGGCATGCCACACATTCACGATTTGTGATTAATACACGTCTTCGTCAGAGGTGAAGGAGGGATTTGGCAATCAAATAAATCTGTGCCGGGACTGAGGATTGAACCCCAGACCCCCAGCACAGAAGTGTCTGACACCTTAGCCCTAGACCACTAGGTCACCCACACTAGGATACCAAGGCAGCTCTACTGGCGGCGCTGTTGTAATTTGTGAGGTCTGCCACCCTGACCAGCATCAGTGTCCGTGGCATCCTAGTGTGATGTACGCCTAAATGTATCAACAGGAGCAATATTTTATTTATTTCACCCAAAAAGTTATTATCTTATTAGAAAAAACTAAAAAAAATTGCATATTTAAATATGCATTCCGTTCTGTAGGGCTTTTTATCTTACTAAAAATTACAATACAATAGGATTTGGGTACGAAATAAGGCCTTCTAGAATTGGCATCCCAACAAAATATTGGTACACAAAGCCTTGTCATGAGCGTCCACATTTATATTTAGAAAAATTCAGTTAGAATGTCATAGACATCAAGTTTAACCCTCCAACCACTCGGTTCCAAACGTAAGAGCCTCATATATCTACAGTCAAATTTCCACAAGAAGAACCTTATCTGACAGCTAGACAGGTTACTAGATTTACTTTAACTTCAGGTTATACGATTTTCGGCTGTCACTTTTTGATAAATATTATCAATACACATAAAAATCATACTAATAATATAGTCGAATATTAGCAATGTTGACTGCAAAAAAAAAAAACCACTTGTATTTTCTAAAAGGCCCTTCCTATCAAAATTGGACTGTGTGAATGCAACCAAACGCAGCTGGACAAACCTGGTCGTTGCAACAAAAGCCGTGACGATGACGCCAGATAACAGTGGGGATGTCCCTGGTTTATTGCGTGGGAGAGCCCGGATTACATGACATGTTAAATGGCCAGTACATAACATGTGGTGTACACACTCCCCTCCCTCCCTTCCTTCTACCAAGGGGTTTACATCCTGGTAAACCTTCAGTTTACCAACTTGATCCTTCTTTGATTGAAAGGACCCGTGCAAATCTACTGGTTTTGCCCGACCCATGTGTTCAGGACTGTGAAGGACGCTTTGGTTCTTTACTTTGCTGGAAGGATGCTTTGACTCTTTAATTTGCAGGAAGGGTGCTTTGACTCCTTACTTTGTAGGAATGACGCTTTGGTTCTTTACTTTGCTGGAAGGATGCTTTGACTCTTTAATTTGCAGGAAGGGTACTTTGACTCCTTACTTTGTAGGAATGACGCTTTGATTCTTTACTTTGCTGGAAGGATGCTTTGGTTCTTTACTTTGCTGGAAGGATGCTTTGGTTCTTTACTTTGCAGGAAGGACGCTTTGGTTCTTTACTGGAAGGATGCTTTGACTTTTTAATTTGCAGGAAGGGTGCTTTGGTTCCTTACTTTTCAGGAAGGACTCTTTGGTTCTTTACTGTTTAGGAAGGACGCTTTGGTTCCTTACTTTTCAGGAAGGACGCTTTGGTTCCTTACTTTTCAGGAAGGACGCTTTGGCTCCTTACTTTTCAGGAAGGACGCTTTGGCTCCTTACTTTTCAGGAAGGACGCTTTGGCTCCTTACTTTTCAGGAAGGACGCTTTGGCTCCTTACTTTTCAGGAAGGACGCTTTGGTTCCTTACTTTTCAGGAAGGACTCTTTGGTTCTTTACTGTTTAGGAAGGACGCTTTGGTTCTTTACTTTGCATGAAGAACGCTTTGATTATTTACTTTGCAGGAAGGACGCTTTGATTCTTTACTTTGCGAGAAATACGCTTTGATTCTTTACTTTGCGAGAAATACATTTTGATTCTTTACTTTACGAGAAAGACGCTTTGATTCTTTATTTTACGATAAAGATGCTTTGATTCTTCACTTGGCAAGAGAGACGCTTGCAAGAAGGAAGCTTTGTTTCCCTGCTAATTTAGAAGTACAATTGATTTGTTCACTTTACTAGAAGGACGCTTTAATTCTCAAGTATGCAGTTTTATCGACCATATTTAACACTACCTAGATTTACATTTTGAACCAAATCGTTAGATCCATTTTATAAAAATTTCAAGCTTTCAAATGACATTAATCAGTAAATTATTTTTAATTTCTGGTCTAGAATCAAAACCAATATTTGTCCTTGAGGTACAGTATGACCGCATAACATTTAAATTCAATGTGTGGATGAAATCCCTCAAACAATATCAGCTGTTGACCTAGGTATAGAAATATAGAGGTACAGACAGACAAACATACAAACATATATGAGAAAGTAAAAATAGAATAGTTATACCAGCTATCAATTTTTTTTTAAACTTTATTTTACATTTCGCAATATCATGAATAATTTTTATTTAAATAGTATTACAAGAATGTTTCTGTTGTTTTGCGACCACATTTTTGTACAGTATTTTAATCGTAAAATGTAGATAGTACCCATTAATTTTAAAAACATATTTTCCTAACGGTAATTCCTACGGTATAGTAAGAAAGTTATTTTACATCCTCAACAAAATAGTAACTTTGCTCGTTTATTTCTACTTCTAAATCTACTTATAAATAAATTATAATACTCTAGGAAAACTACACTTAATATTTTATTGATCTGTTAATACTAAAATTGAATGTGCAACTAAGATACAACATTTTTTGAGTATCCCAATAGTTAAAGTTTAACATCGAATCTTCATATTTCATGCGCATAACGATATGGATTATTAAAGTATAAAATTATTTCACTTCAAAATTTTCAACTAATATTTAATTAGATTGCCAACTAGGTTATAGTAGGCTAAAACATTTTTGGTAGGTAAGGCTAGGTAGATTTTTATATTCAACTTGAAGACTTATTTAGTAAATATAAAATTTATTGCAGAGAAACAAGTGTTGATTAAAAAAACACCAAATTTATCCTCCATCAAAATTGACGTCATCTGTCAAAATTGAAAGCTGTGGAAACCCCGCTCCCCCTTCCCTTAATCATATCCCATGGATGTATAGAAGTTGATTTAATCTCTTTTAAATATTACAAGAAAATTCCAAACAACCAGAAAATAATCCATGGATAAGGTTAGATAATTTAGATTAGGCCGAATTACATTAATATTTATTCAATGGACCAACTAGTTTAAAATACCACATCGGCACCAAGGGTGATTTTTATTAAAAGGTTTCCAAAGATGCAGCCATGCAAATGCGAATACATTTCCTCTAAAAATTTACCCTCATCATACCTACCCCATTATCGGGCAGTAACATGTGAAAAAACTAGTTTATAAGAATTTATTAGAAATTGAATGGATTTTTACTTTAACGTACCAGATAATATAATATACCTATTTTTTTTAGCGCCGCGTCTTACTACCCATTAGAGTTATACGCATATGTATTTATTACGCTAATGTGTTAGGGATGAGAACCATTGAATCTAGAGGAAGTAGGCCCACATTTGCGTGGAGAGAGGGTGGATTTAAAAAAAATAATCAAATACTGTGTTTCTAACCCCAATTTTCCCATCATCGGCAGTCACAGTATATTGCGAGAGTGATGTTCTTAGACTATTCTACAACCAAAACGGGCTATTTTTCTGCATTTAAAAATAAACAGATTCAACGGTGTCAGCCAACACCTTTTTTTTTTAAATATTTACTTAACAAAATAGCTCTCTGCTAATACGGTACCATTCTAATTTCTTTCTCTATTTATTTCTCTCTCTCTCTTTCGATACTTCTATCTCTCTTTCAAGCAGTCATTAACAACTTGACGACTTAAAGATGGTTTCAGCAGGCCTGCCATCAAGTTTACGAAGGACATCCCCAAAAGTTTACATCTGAGGGGGTAGAGAGGGTGGGGGTGCTGTTTGTCGAAGGGTTAGAGGCAGGGAGGAAGGTGTTTATGAAGGGAAGCTACTGAGGCATTAGACACCCCAGAAGAGGAGGTTCCCACATCCCTTGAACGATCTCAAGTTGCCATAACAAGGCGGATGTTACGACCTGCCAGACGAGCTCTTCGAAACTGTTGACATCTTCCCCAGAGCAGTTAGCGGGCGGATATATCTTGAGTAATTAGTGCCGGCAATTTGAATATTTAAGAGGAGACCTACATCCATCCATCCTTATATATTATTTTCAAACTTATAATAACCTAGACATAGCTTCTGTCCTCTCACATAGATTTTTTTTTTTGTGAAGCATTAATTTAAGAACTGATTATTTGTATTTCTGAAATAACGGCCCCTAGATACATAAATATTGGACTTCTAAATTTAAATATTAATAATTTCAGCTACAAATATTTTCCTTTATATTTGTATATTTTTTACATCTTTTTGGTGTGTACGTTTTTTAAATAATGTTAGTAACATAAAAAATCAATCAATTACATAAAACAATTTTATGCTTTTTTTAAAATAAATAAATAAATATATATGAAGCCATAGCAACGTTAGTAGATTATCTCAAGAAATTCATACATAGATAATTACTATACACAATAAGGCACTACAAAATAGCTCATACTTCTCATAAATACATTTTAAAATGTCTGCCATCAGTGAACTACCCCCACAAAACAAAATTTTATATGTGAAACCAGTATACACTCTTATCTTACTCTTCAGAAATACATTTTGAACAAAATCATATAGGGAAATTTCAAAAAATTTGTAATTAAAAAAAAAAGTTATCATTAAACTAACCTCATGAGAATGAATTTTAGAAATAAGCTAACGTACATTCTTATTTATTGTTTAAAACAACCCGTAGATATCCATTAACATAAATTGTTTGTTGAAGTAAGCTTTGAAAAAATTTTCAAATTTTCAAAAATCAATTTGTAACTTTACTTTTAAAAATAAGTATACATTGTCCTACTTATACAATTTTAACAAAAAACACTAGAGACATTTTCAAAAATAAGTAACTAATAAACTTAATTTTAGTCCTAAAATCAAAATATCGATATTGATTTGATGCATTAGCATTTAGCACCTAAATATAAAGCTTGAACTAAATCTACCAAACAGTTTCAGCTGCACCTCCAGGAAAATACCTGCATAGAGACAGATAAGCGGACAGACAGACAGACAGACATTAGAACTAACTTAATTGTAAAGGGAAATATAAAAAGAACTAGCCAGAATAACAGAATGTTAAACCCTGTACCGGATACTAACAAACAATTGGCTGGCTCAAATGCCAAATATCGGAACACCGCAAAACTTTGCCTTTTCTTCACCAGATTTTTTCCCCTCGTTTTCTACTATCTTCACTTCCGTTGTTACTGACAAAAATAGAAGCCAAAGCCCCACCCCCCACCCTTGTTTCCCCACCACAATCCCATCCCTTCTGCTAGTCCTCAAAACTGTTGCCGAAGAAGTGTGGTTCTGGTTGCCTGGAAGACGCAGTTCTAGGGGAGGGTGGGAGGGAAGGAGTTGTGTAGGGAAGTTGTATCTGACATAAGAAGCTACTCTGGAGACGCTAGTTCGACTTACCAGACTTCTTGTCATCGTCGTCGTAGTAGTCGCTGTTGTTATTGTGGCGTAGTTGGTAGATCTCCAAAAAAAACTTTTCCGTGAATGTACATTCTGTCGCAAAAGAGTGTCGAAAAACATTTTGGGTGTGAAATATAAACGAGAGCTGAGATATTCGTCATCTTTTTGGTAAGTTTTGAATCAAAATAATTTCTGCGTGTAAATACTTTTTAAGTTCAAAACATATGAAAAAAAACTTATCTTCCTTTTGTTTTAATTGTTTAGTTAGTTCTTAAAACTCGAATGATTGAAGAACTTGTTAGAAAAAATAGTTTTGTTATGTTTGGTTTTCGAAAATTATCCTCACTTCTGCTATTCTTGCCCAACAACGTTAGTAAAAACCTGTTGGTAAAATGAGAGTCTTAAGAGTTTAGTTAATATTTAAGGAGAATCATGTTTTACTTACTAGATACATAATTGCATACATGTATATGTTACAAGAAAAGTAGATTTTCCCATAAGAGTCGACTTTACCTAGGCCGAGTCGACTCTTACTGGTCTTTTTAGTAAAAGTTGATTAAAAGCGAAAAGTGATGAATTTCGATCAACATTTACTAGTCAGAGTTGACCGTACTTAGGGAAAGTATACTCTTACTACCTTGAGTTAGTAAAAGTTGACTTTTTGCAAGGAAATGGTCTACTACCTAATAAAAAACAAATAAAAAAGCAAAACCTTTATGATACAAAGAGATATATAAATATTTATTATTTATTACAGAAAGGTAAAGATTTGTGACACTTTGAGTTGAAGAGCTAACCTAACCTAACCTAACCTAGAAAACAACAGTAGACAAATAGAGCTGGGATATTCAAAACAAAGATGTGCGCGCGAAGTCGCATGTGGAGAGCAACATCGTGGAATCAATTTTTACCAAACCACAGCAGGCATAGTTAACTCTTCCTAGGAAAAGTTGATCTGTTTATTCTCTATCAACTTTTACTGATACTTTTAGTAGGAGTCGACTTTACCTAGGCCGAGTCAACTCTCCCTAACAATCTACTTTTCCTGTGACATATACACCCTTAGTTTACCCTGAAAGATAGCACTTACCTTGCATGGTCTCATTATGGCGTAATTTATAAGAGAGCGCTACAGTGTGATTATTCAAGGTAAGACTTCCACCTTTCAAGGTAAATGGAGAGCATGTATCTATGCGTTATCTTTATTTTATAATATCTGTCATGAGCATACTAACATTTGATGAGAAAAAGTTGACATTAACTTTTAAGACACCCTCGACAGATATTCGACATTAATTGTTGAGACTAATATGTGAAGAAAACTAAATTCTACGTTTCTACTTGAGCAATATTTTATTTTATTTTATTTTGACCAAAAATAATGTTTTGCTATAAAAACTGCAAAAATATTGGCCTTAACTCACTTTCCCTGAACTCTCATCCTAGTGCGTTTTGTTTCAAACTCCCATGGGTAAGTGATCAATCTTTGCTCTTCACTTGATGTGTACATCAGCATGTATATCAGAGGAATGGAGATAATTAAAATAACGCTTTGTCTTACTTTCAAAACGTATCACTTATTTAAATATACGTTTGTTTTCATGTTATCAAGTAATTCGTAGCGAAACCAAATATTTTTTTTAAATTTAGCTTCCGATTGGTCAATAATATAATAACACAAGTATGAATGTATCTCAGATATAAGGTGTCATGTGATAAACACAGGGTACGTTTCAGCCACTAATCTCAGTTTTCTAGACGGGAGCCGCCACTTTTCCATTCAAGTAATTCCTCATTTTTCCTCATGAAACTGATTTGACCTCGTTCCAGACACACTGCTTCACAGAAAAATATAGAAGCACTGGGGATCAAATCCGGGACCTCTGGATTTGTAACCAGGAACTCTTGACCACTAGATCACAGAGGTTGTCTTTATCTTCCCAAAATAAGGTTAAATTGTAAATTATAATTACAAAGTTTTGGGATTAAAGTGATGAATGTTGATTATCAGAAGCTAATATCCCTTACTCGCGCTAAACATTAATAGATAAAATTATATAACTCGAATTATATAATAATCTCGCTAAATTTATGTGTCGGCGTAAATCTCACATATTATAAAATTGAGAAATGTAATCTCCATGAGGCTGGTAGTTCATCTGTGCATGAAATTAGAACTTTAAAATAATGCCATAAAATAAAGTGATGTTGAAATTCATTCATGGACTGCAGGCACTTGGGGAACCGCCATTCATCATTCCAATTTGAGTTACGTTTTCATTAAAATTTAATCTTGACTGAAAGAGATTATGATCTATTTTTCTGGCAAGAACTTTGGTGTGAAATATGCACTATCGTCCAACATTTTATGGATTCTTCTTTTATAAAAAACAACTTCTGACCTGTGGAGAAATACAATCAATTTTAAGGTGGGAATGTAGCGAAAGTGATTTAATAGAAGTATTTTTGCAGTTTTTATATTGAAACCTTTTTGTTCGAAAGAATCAAATATTTATTCTAGAAACATTGTTTAATTTATCTCATATGGTAATAGCAACATTTTTAAAAATATTTGTCAAGGGTGTCCTGGAAATTAATGTCAACTTTTCTCTTCTTTTAAAACGTTTCTTGTCTAATACCGTTATTCTCATGACAGATATTCAACAACTGTTGATGTCACCATGCGAAGGCAATGAAACTATGTTTATACTGGAGACAATTTTTATTTATTCTTGCTAAAAAGATATTTTGCTATAAAAACTGCAAAAACACTGCCCTTAACTCACGTCCACTTCAACCTCACCTTAAGAGTCACTGGTCATGATCAAAATGCGATATGCCAGGAATGTTTGAGCTAAACTGACAATGATTTGGGAGATCGTGGTTAAATTCTGACCACCTACATTGAGAGTAACTTTACCTCGATGGATTACACTATGACCTTATCTTATAAGCTATACCATAGTGGAACCAAGGTAAGCTACCTTACAGGGTAATGAATGGTAGTATTAATTCCTTTAATTTGTGTTATGGACCGTAGGGCCCCAACTGAGCTTTGCCCCTCCGGATATTCCTTGTTGCATTTTTTTTATGATGGGTTAGTTTCAGGTTTAGTGAGTAATCAGCCCAGTACATGGTTTTCTACGAGCGAGTGAAAAAGATTCTACTAATTTAGCTGAAAATGTACTTTTACATTCCTTCCAGGGATCTTTTACATGCCACAATCAAGACGAGACCGATGGCTTTACTTTCCCTATGAAGGAAGTTGTGCTACGGATTTTTAACAATCAATAAAAATTTGTTGACCTAGGTTGGGTTTGAACCCACGAACATTGGGTCTTTTGTTGAGCACTTACTTAAATTAACTTAAGATGGTTCGTTTGACTTTATTAAAATAAAACCCAAAAAGCTATTTTTAATCACTATACTTTTATAAAAAGAATTAGGGTTGCTTATAATAAAAGGCTTAATTTAGAATTAATAAGTTTAATATATCCATGAAGGATAGAAAACCAAAATACTCTTAAGATTTGATTGTTTTAATCATTTTATTCAATTAAAAATAATTATTCCTCTATAGTTTTGATTTGTAGGGCTGATAAATGCATTCTATTTTCAAAGTATGAAAACTATGATAATTGAAATGAAAATACATGTAGTTTTTAATCACTCTGTCTATTACTTGTTGTTAAGTGTGAGGGAGTTAAGTTTTGACAAGTTGAAAACACTGTACGCAAGTCCCAACCTCTTGTTTTTTGTGCAGTGCTGACATCTGTTTCCTTCTCGGGCAACTAGACAAGTGAGTAATTAGAACAGGTAATCTTTGCGTGACTACTGCTTTCAAAAAAAAAGTTAGTTGGGGGGTAGGGGGAGGGAAAGGGGTGGTATAGTTCATCAGGCAACAGTGTGAAACCAAACCAGAAGGGGGCCAAGAGGGGAAAAAGGTGAAATAGGGAGGGGAACTGGGTTTCAATACAGATTACTTACAAGAACATTAGCTCTAATTTGGTTTGCACGGAAACATAAAATGTAAAAGGAAAAAAAAATAAAAAAAAAATGATGTGATATCTAAATATGTTGAGTGCTTTTTTATGTTTCGTGATCATCCGTCATTCTAATAGTGTGGTGGGAGGGGGAACGTAAATAAAACTCTCTACGTTTAAGAGGGTACATCACTCACAGATGCAAATTAAAATAAATAAATTGGTAATTTTAATTAACTAATTTTATAACCCACAAATGTTGGTTTGGTTAAAAATATAGGAAATCATACTTCAATATAGTATTAGTTTAATCAATTAAAAGTTTTTTGATAAATTCAAAGATTATTCCAAGATTTTAACATTTTATTAAGCTTTAGTGCCAGAAATATCTCTTCTCTTCAAATTTCAGATTGATTTTTAAATCTTTTTATAAATTTAAGGAGCGAGAGGTGACCTTTGTGGTCTAGTGATTACAGTTCCTGGCTACAAATTCAGAGGTACTTGGTTTGATCCCCGTAGCTTCCAGATTTTTTTTTTTTAGCAGTGGGTCTATAACGGGGTCAAATCAGCCACGTGAGGACAAATGAGCTACTAGAATGTAAAAGTAGCGGCTCTGGTCTAGAAATTAGATATTAGTGGCCGGAGGGTTCGTTGTGCTGACCACATGATACCCTCTATCCGCAAATGTTGACACTATTGTCACCAACGTGTGTCGGCCGCCGCTCGGTCAGTATAACTTACTTGCGGGACGATGTAAGGGAGTTTTCGGAGCGAGGGGTAAAACTGGTACAATTATCAAAAGGGGTTGTGTACATATTTAGAATTTCTCTTGTGGGCTTAAATCACAAAATTGAATAGATTTTTAGGTGCACCCAAATTGGTTTGGATTGCCTTTAACAATTGTATCAAGGTTCGAATCTAAGCTGGTGCATCTTAAGTGTTTTTTCTGTCTGAGATACATCCCTGTGATTTATCCTTAACCTCTTCACGATAATATTAATGGGTTAAATCTACCTAACTTTACTATTCCTATCTCATAGATTAAACCTTTAAAATAAAACTGGTTTTGAAATGTATAGAATATAACGTAAATTGACCCTTTATTAATGTTTATATTTTTCCTTTTTTTTGTGTGTAATTTTTTGGTTACACCGTTTGGGCTACACGCATTTGTACTAATTACGCTGATGTATTAGGGCTGAGGATGTGTATCTGCTTAAGCGTGGAGGGAGAGTGTAAAACCATTTAGGAAAAACCAACCCCAGTATACCCGACCAAAAGATTTTAACCTCAATCTTCCCGTCATCGAAAGGCCAATCTATTGGTGACACCTCAGACCACATGGCCACCGAAGTAGTTAATTCTATAATCACATGAAGCATTATTCAGGTACAAATTTTTAATCAAATAGTAATAGGAAAGATTACAAAATCTCGAATTTTTTATAAACAAATTACTTTCAATTTGAGGAAAATAATTTAAAATTAATTTTGCCAACATATGATGGTATACGATCTAAATATCAAGTTTGAACCAAGTTAAACAAACTATTTCTAATCTAGCTTCAGATACAGACAGACATACAGAAATGGGTACAGACAAAATAGTAAAACCCACCTTTCTGAGTTCGAGGGGAACATAAAACGTCATTATTATCATAAAATCGAGGCAAAAGGTTTTCACGATTACAATACTTTCTCTATATGAAAAAGTCAAATAAAATAATATATATTTTTAATTCAAGGGGTTCAAATTAATTAGCCTATGGTCGTATACACTTTATCAATAAATCAAAATTAAATATCATAGTAAATTCCAAGTCCCACAAAATGGCTGGTTTTTCGGTTAAAGTCCAACCTAGCCACTTTTCATGACTGCAACTGTACACTTTTTTTTTCTCATGAAACAAATCCGAGACGTTCTCTTTGGAATGATTTCCGGTTGAGAGTAGAGCCTTTGCCGCTTCTAGAAAACTACCCTTATGAAAATAAATAATGGCACTTGCTACTTGTTAAATGTAATAAAAAAAAGTTGTTTTATAAGTTTGTGAAATAACTTGGTTGATTTAGATTCGAGGTCGTCGCATAGTTCTCGCCAGAAAAGTTTGAGACGAAATTTTTAACTTTATGAAATGTTGGAGGAGGTCAACATTATCAACTACTTTCTAGATCACAGGAAAATTTATGTTTAAATTAGTCTTAACCTAAAGTAAAAGTAACGGCACAAGAAATTTAATTCTTCCTCCAAAATATCTTTTTCAAGTTTATATTTCACTCCTATAATGTTTATTATGATACTTATATTGACATTATTAATTTAAAACTTGAATTTAAGGGATCTAAAGCGTTGATAATGTTTTAAGAAAATAATAATTAATTTTCTGAGAAAATATTTAATAAATGGCAGCTTAAGTCTCGTATTTAAAATTTAAATGGGCTACAATAATAAATAAAACTAATTTCATATAGACCTGCATTTCCAACTCTTTATGAATCGGGTGGTTAAAAACTACTATAAACACATTTATTTATTTCAAATTTGAGAAATATAGTTAATTTAATCCCAGAAAAGTGCTATTTTAACCAAATGAATCTAAGTGAAATTAATAATATTGATGATAGCGTAGTTAGCTAATGCGCTAGTTTAGTGTAGATCCAGATTGCCGAGGACCGGGGGATCGAGGTTCGAATCTTGGTCGGGTGAACTGGGGGTGGTTTTTTCCTAAATCACCTTACACTCTCCCTCCACGCAAATTATGGTTCAATTCCTCTAAATTAAACCTTCCCAATCCCTAACCCATTAGTGTAATTAGTACTTAAGCGTATAACCTGAACGGGTAGTAAGACGCGGTGCTAAATAAATATAAAAAATATATTGATTCTTTTACTTTAAAGTTAATTTTATACAGCTTTTGCCTTTAAAGCTCTGGATGATTCAGAGCTCAAACCGATGTTCACTCGTTTTAAGGCAATAGGCTCATAATAGACTGGATAGTCAATAATTTGAAGGTCAAGGTTCGAATCTCAGTTGAATGCATTTAAGCTTCGGGTATGTATATCCTCTTAATCGGCCCTCGGGCTAGCTGAAAACAAACTATATAGTCGAATCCCTCTTTTTTTTTTCAAATCAGATATTTATTTTATTTACAAATGAAAAATATGAACCTAAAACACAAATCTAAAGAATTTAAACCTTATTGTTGACCTGCTATTTTAATTATTTGCATCGATTATCTAATTATATATATGTATACATTATTTTTTAGTATAATCGTATGTCATTTCCATTTATAAAAGTGGGAGTTTAGGAGTGTAGTCTTATTTCTGGGTTCATAATTTAATCATGTCCCTAATAGTCAATATTATAGCTATAATAGGATTCTAATATGAAAAACCATATTTTCCAGTTACAAAATTTACTAAGATTACTTTATTATGTTCATACGCCAAGTCATAGAATACAGAGTTAGCACATTTAATATTATCATCAATATCTATAGAATAACACTAATAATAATATATAGTAACATGTTATCAATGTTGAGCAAAAAAAAAGTAGGTCTATGTATGAGTTTTTTAAGAAATCCTTCCTACCATAGTCCAAAATTCAATTTGTCTTTTTGAATTCTTATATCTCCAATTTTATACATTAATTCAACGACTCCAAATATTTGAAGGATAATAATGGCGTGTCTAGGCTAAAACAAGCTGTAGCTTAATTAGTGAAAAATTAGCCAGTACTAAATTATCATCGCCCAGGGGACGCCCGAATGTATTAATCGTACATCCTTTCCATAGAGGCTATTTCCATGTCCTGATGAGATGAGTTGATGGTGATAGTAAATATGACGGGGTGGATCCAAGGAAGATCTTAATTTAACTTAAGCTTGATTATTCTCCTTTCGAAAAAAATCCTCAGATACCAGCTGGGTATCGATCCCGGGACCTCTAAATCAACAGCCAGGAGCTCTGATCACTATACCACGAGTCCGGATAGTTAAAGAATATATTCTGCTGACGACTAAGTATCAAATTATAAGGGTTCGTAAAAAAATGGAATTATCAAAATAATAAAAATTATTATTGGTGTTTTTAGTCAGGCTAGGTTTATATTCATGCATAACGCACAACTAATAATGCAAAGTGCATATAATACAGTTCACAATTTATAAAATAAATACAATAGTGTCACTAACATGGAACTACCCTGTGGAGGATTTATTAGAATGGCTTAAGGAATGTGAAGGTGTGACTTCGGAAAAAAATTGTTGGAAAGTGGTTTTTTATGTTGTTTAATTGTTTAATACGTATGGGTCTCAAACTTTTAGCACTTACGCCTCACTTGAATATGGATTGAAGTGGCTAGTTATAAAATCTAATTAAATCTCCAAGAGAAACCTATAAAACATTTTTATAATGGCTTTATATTTGATGACGTCAATATTATTTATAAAAATTAATGGTACGGTGCAGAGCACAAACTTTTCCTCTCTTTAATCTTAAAATAGAGACATTTATAAAAAAAAATAGTAAATTTTGTGAGAAGAAATAATATACATTGTTGCAGAAACACTCCACCAAACGCCATACATTAGAGTTAATACCTTAGATAAGTTGGTCTAGAAAATTATAAAATTAATTTATAAATCAAGCATTTAATAAAGTGGTTGATGTTTTAAGTGAAATTGACAATCACTAAAATGTATAATTTTAATAGAATTTTTATAAAGAAACATAGTGTATGATATTAACAATTATATACAATTATAATGAATCATAAAATAAAATATAATGCTCAAAGGAGTTGATGAATAGTCTTAAAACATAAGTTGACACATTAAAATATTAATACAAAAATATTATATACAATATAACGTGATATGAATAATGTTCTTAAAAGTCCATATTTGTGATCTTCCAAACTGATTTAGAAAATTAACTAAATTATTTATGTAATATTTAACTATCTAAGTCTTATCTGTGTCCCATAACTCCTTTTTGACATCCAGCACTGGAAAAAGTCTGAATTACTTCATTCCGACATGTCTCGGTACTATGGTACCATAATTATGGATACTGCGAATGAAATTATAGAAGGCATGGAGATAAATTAAGATTAAGGTTATAATAAGAAGTATTGTGAAATATCATTAATCTATTATAAAATAGTAAAGAGAAATTATTAAAACAAACACACATACTTATCTTGTTCTGAAAAACACAATGTGTTGTTACGATAGCTATCGGTTAACTAAATAAGGTGTGGTCGGGATGGAGAAAATATATGTAAAAAACAAAAGACGTGTGACAAGCAAACTATAAAGAGGTAAAATTTAAAAGCACGGTTATAAAATAGGTTATAAAATACATTTGAACCAGTTGAGTGTTGAGTGATCTGTGGAATCAAGGATTGATAAAATATTGGAAATTAATGTGGAGAATAATTATAAATTTACTAATTTTCTCGACTCCGGCTTGAACGGGTCTTTTTTTATACAACGGGGGGTGGAACAGGATAGATGGGATATTATATTACGGCTTTATTAAGATATAATTGGTATTTATAGCTCCGTGATCGAGCGCCAATTATTATATTATTACGGTATTATTGAGATATAACTGTCCCGCGATTGGGAGCCAATTACAACTTTCTTGAATTGATTGTGAGATAATTGATCGAGCGCCAATTATGATATTACGGTTTGTTTGACCCCGCGATTGGGCGTCAATTGTGATATTACGGTTTCTGTTTGTGATATAATTGGTATTTATAGCCCCGTGATCGAGCGCCAATTATTACGATATTTTACTTGAATAAATACAACTGTTGATGTTGCACACGATTTATTGGAGTGATTTTATCTTCTTATACAATTTTACTTGAAATACAGATTATTTTCTGTGTATTCTTTGTATATAAGTTAGTAGTACTGTCGTGATATTACACGTTCTCTAGATTTATGTCACCGGCACTCTGTGTGTTCATACGCACAAACAGCTTATATATGAGATACCCCTTGCCCCTTGGACCTCTCGTAACCAGTGTCAAAACCAACAAATCGAAAGCGTCCCTGCGACAGGTGTCTTGAAGGCTAGCTTCCTACTGGGTATAGGAAACTAACGTCTCTTGCTTGTTTGGTAAATACTACGGAGTTAAATTTTGAACTAAAAAAAAGTTTTAATGGTGCAATTCTTCTACATTATTTCTGAAAATCGCTTGATTCTTCATGGATGAAGTCTTAAAAGGATAATTTACATACAATTGATTGAAGAAAAATACCTTCATCCATGACTTTTTAAATATATGAGAGCGGTCCAAATCAGTATCGTTACAGAGGTTACAGGATTTTGATGTTTTTGGGTAAATGTTTCAATGTGTTTACAAGAATTTTATATGAAAATTGTAACTGTTAATTGAGAATTGATTTTTTGATTAAATAAAGCTGCTTGAATGAAGACATTTTCAGCTGTGTTTAATTATGTGCTTTTATGAGAGAAATGAAGAGGTTTCATACGTTGGTTTATTAGTTTGGGTTGATGGTTTGCATTTTTTAAATGGTCTGCAAATTTTGATTTGGTTCTATTGTATTTAAAATCATAAATGTGTTCTTTATAACGAGACATAAAATTTCTTCCGGTCTAACCTAGGTAGATACTATTGCATTCGCAGGTGAGTTGATAAATTCCATTTTACTGTATTTTTCATTTTTATTTAAATTGCTGTTACTAAGATTTTTCTTATTGTATTATTATTAGTGGTAGAAGCAATGTTTGGATTGTGTTTTTTTATAATGTTTGTGATACGATAAGTTTCGGGACCATTGTAAGTGAATTTAATCTTTTTTTTTTTTTTTNCCATTATTTGTGGCTATTAGTTTGATAGTATTTAGTTCAGTTTTGTAATTTGATTTGCTGAGTGGGATATTCAGAAAACGATGAATTAGGCTATTGAAAGTGGCAAGTTTATGAGAAGTTGAATGATTTGAATCATTGGGGATGGTTGCATCAGTATGAGTGGGTTTCCTGTATATTGTGTGGACTAAATTGTTATGCAAATTTTTCGAAACAAAATTTACAAAATCTACTAAGTTTGAAAAAAAAAACGCTGGACATAAAAACAAACATCACGTGATGGCTTTTATTATATAGATATAGACCCAAGATCAGAATAAGACATTTTTAGTTAGTGTTCTGACATAACCTTAGTTCTTAGAAAATGTATGCTAGGTCCAATAATAATAGTAGTATATTAGGTATTAATATTAGTAGCGGTTGCTTCCCACGGTTTACAAACTCCCGTCATAAGATTCCCATGTTCTAAAAAAAAAAAAAAA
>CABFWB010001644.1:89846-119120 GCA_902151455.1 Timema bartmani
AAAAAAAAGACAGATACCCCGAGTTAAATATGTTTATGACGTTTTCCGGGCAAGATCTGCCTCTACATAAGCCATTAAGTCCCGATGTTACGGTAGAAGGAAGGGGTATGGGGAGTATGGAGGGAAGGGGAGGGGGCGAAGAAGGAACGTAGTAGGAGATTGAGGGGGTTGAAGGGGGTGGATAAGAATTATCTGCGGCACTTAATGTCTCACCGGAACGATTTTGCGGGGCGAGTCGCTAGACGTCGTTAATCTCCCGGAACGAGATTACCCGGAGCCCAGTCCGGACGTTTAATGAGCAACAACCTTCCCTTAGGATGAGCCTAACACCCCTTACTACCCTCACCCCACCCCTATTATTGTTTGTTTTTAATCACATGTGAGGATTTTACGAAGATAATTAGGGAGTGTAAATATATAGATTTATTTGTTTGTTTAAATTTTCAAAACCCGTTGCATACAATACCAACTATAGTAAGATTATTAGTGTTATTTTATTTATAAAAAGTTTCCACTGCATATCACAGAACTTGATGGATGAACACGTAAAAGTAGATCTAGTAGTTATCCTAGCACCCTCTTCGGTGGTCAAATGTTCTAAGGCGTCACTCACTCAATAGACTGGACTGGACTGACTATAACGGGGAGATTAGGATTCGAATCTCAATCAGGTGTATTGAGGGGAAATTTTTACAAAATTGTATTTCCACTCTCTCTCCACGCCAATGCATTTAATCTGAATTCAACTTTCCTTATCCCTAACATATTAGCGCAAATAGTATATTATGCGTATAACCCAAACAGGTAGTAAGACGCAGTGCTAAAATAAAAACTTTTCTAGCTGTCCGATAAGGCTCTTTTTTTTGAAAATTGGCCTGTAAACTAACCTTGCAGCCACCGCCATCTTGTATTAAACGCGTTGAACTGGAATACCTTCTAACGAACTCAAGGCGAGAGAGAATAACCACGTAATGTTACGTAATTAAAGCTCAGTGTCTTAACGAGATTCGGATATTGGGTGCTTTATTAAGTGGCAAGTTCCATACACACAATACAGCCTTCTAGGAGTTAATGGAGCATGGTTTGGGAGAGGGGTATGAAGGGGGAAGCGAAGGGGTACTTTCTACTGATACCCTGTTACAGAGAAACTTTATCCAGATTGCGCCACTCTAGGTCAAGTATGTGAAGAAATGACAGGAGTCGCAGGAAGGAGGGGGTTGGTTAAGATTCCAGACACTGATACATAGTTTCTTGTTGGAGGACCGGAAACTTTAGATCTCCTGATCTTCCATCGAGAAGTGGGACTGACTAGAAGCAAGTTTGTGATCAAAGTGTCTAGTATCATACAATCCGTTGACACGACCAATAAAAAGCGATATTAGGGGCGTGCGACGTTTCGAAATATCGGATGTCAAAAGGTTTAATCTTCTATTCATCAACCTCGACATCCAAAATAGCCTTCGTATCTTTGAAATGTTCTAAAGAAGAAGAAATCTTTGATTATATTATGAACATATTTGAGGTATCTCGATAAATATGACTCATTTCAATCCATAACGATTTAAAAAACTAGTCACTAAACAGTATTTTAACAACAACTAATGATTAAATGACATATATGACATAGCATAAATAAATTCAGATATGTCTGCATAAAATAATGTGATTGGTTACTTAATAAACTGTTTACTAATTTTACTCCACGAAAATGTAGGTACACTTCCTCTAAACTTAGCCATTATCAACCCTAATACATTAGCATAACTTGTACAGATGTGTGCAACCCAAATGAATAGTTAGGCGTGGGCTATCAAAAAATAAAAATAAAATAAAAAATGAATGCAAATAATATTGGTGTAAATAGGTGGATAACTCTGGTGGTAGTAAGATGTGGATCACGGGTATCACACGTTTCACACATTCAACATACTCCGTATCCATAATGTCTCTAAGTAGATATTGACTCCACAGTAACAGATTTATCTATCCACTAAGTCCCGATCCATTATGTACGTAATCCATAGAACTCCGTATCAGTTGGATAATCTTTAAATTTATTCTGTACTGTCACTATGGATGGCTATGGATAACAAATCATAGGTACACAAGCAAATGAACATTGCTTTAACTCAAAATTAAAGCATTAACTATATTAAAGGAAGCAATCTCCATTTTATATACGTGTCATATTTTAATTTGAAAAGTTTTAAAAAGTAATTCCTAAAAAACATCACTCAGTTAAGACTATCGTTAATTGGACTAAAAACTCTACACAAAATATTAAATAATAATAATGTTTGATGTGTCTATACATTTTTCTGAAAATGTTTATTTTGAAGAGTTATTGAATAAAGTATATTTTCCAAATGTTCGACACAATATTACGCGATTAAGGTGTTATGGAAGATGATGTTAGTTAAGGTGAGTGCTTTTGCAGTTTTTATAGCAATACTTTTTTTGTTCAAAGAAATCAAATATTTTTCCAGTAAAAACATAGAGTTAAAGTTTATTCCCATGATGGTGATATCAACCGTTCTTGAATATATGTCATGAGCATGGCTTTAACTGATCAGGAACTTTTTAAATGACTGAAAAATGTCTTGTTCAAATTTACCGATGCTTATTATAAATGTTAAAAAATTGTTGATATTACCATTAATAGAAAATTTAACAACTATAAACGTATTGAACAATATTTATCTTATTTTGCTCAAAGCACTTTTTTTTATAAATATATGGACCTTATAATCATGTCTCCTTCCAACCCACCTTAAGGGCACAGATTGTGTGCACAAAATAATTTAAAAATCATACATGCAATTAAGGACTATAAGGATATACGAATCTTACGAAGAATTTAGAAAATGTTTAGTAATTAAAAATAAGATCATGATCTCCTATTACAGATTTTGTTGACGCGTCAACGAAACTAAGAATGTTCTATTCCTGATCGATTTTTATGAAGATCGACTTTTTAATATCGATTAATTATAAGATAGATTAAAAGGTCTCAATCTTATTCACGAATTGATTCTTTCTCTGGTGAGCTCTAGAAATCAAATCAAAAAGAGAAAATATCTATGTTAAAAAAATTGTTTTGGAATTTTTTTTTTTCAAATAGGAACATTTTAAAACCAATTTTGTGGATGCTGGGACACAAATTAGTTTATCTTGTTATAATATATAAATTATAATTAGTCACTGGTCTAAACAAAGTTTGGTGTATTATGTAATTAATAGTAATAAATGAATTTACGATATTAACATTATTTAAACTAAAATAATAAACTACAAATTGACTGTTAGCAGTTTATTAGATTAAGCAGAATCTGAAAATATACACATATTCTATGTGCTAAACTAAGCCCCTGTTTATATTTTTAGAAACATAAATGCCAATTTACATTTTAAAGGTAGCCAAATCAACCTTTTTTTAAATATAAATAGTTTAATAAAGCTTTCTGAGACTGATTCAATGCGCTCGATTTTTATTTTTTACTAAATCAATACAAGACCTATTGATCTAGAGAGATCTAAAGAATAGATTCAAGACCTATGGATCGAGTATTCTTAAACGAAATCCTCATCTCCTGTGCCAATCACGTAACCTTGCGAGCTTGAATAGACACCCCTTACCACCCCCTACCCCCTTTGATCCTACAACTCTCCTCACCTATTCGTGGACCAAACAATCAGTGACGCCTACAAAACTTGGCAGAAAGAGATGAAGGAACCTGTTTCATTTCATTTGCAAGGCTTACAGAAAAGAAAACTTACACTCTATTTTTTTTATATACATTTAATTTTTTTGTGAGTGGTAAAGAGAGAGGGAAAATAGAGAGTTATTTTACTCCTTTTATATTTTCTTCTCTTATCTGGTTTTGTGTGACAAGTCTCATGGCACCCATTGTGTGACGCATGGTGGTGTGACACATAGAGTTACTAGGTCGCCTTTGGAATTAAAGATACATTTTTTTATATAAAAAATATGCCGGAAGCGTATTTTAAACAAAATTGCTAGAGCCGTTTCCAACCTAGTTTACAACTTTCATAAACTTAGCATTAGTAAACTACCCTTAATTTGAGGTCAAATTAAAATAAAATTTAGCACCGTGGGCTATTTGCATAGGTATTAAACTACTCTAATGTTTTAAGGATGAGTAAGGTTGAATTTAGAGAAGTTGTACCCATATTTGCGTGGAAGAAGTGTGGCTAAAGCAGAGATGTCGAGCTCAAACAGGTGTGAGGGCCGCATTATATCATTAAGAATGCATGCGGGCCACACATTATTTTTATTTACTATATTATACATTTTAAATGTTTATATAGAATCAAAAAGATTTTTTTTTCCCTAGACCCTTTTCATTATTAAAATACACTGATTTCTACAAACATATTTTACTTTAATGTGGACGCTAAAGGCAAATAAAAAAACCCTCAGTTTTTAAATGTCAATTTACATTAGTAAAAAAATGGATAAAATAAAAAAATTAATAGTTCTGACATAGACAGTAGGCCTAATAATAAACCTATTTAAAAATTCAAATATTTTTCATTTGAAACAAAATGTCAGGATAGTAATTTATCACATCTACTGTTTGTTGGAAATCTGACGTCACTTCCCACTTAATAAATTATCAAAATCTGGAGAAATATTTTGACTTGAAACAATTCTCATTGTGCTTTGTAAATGTTCATCTGTAGGATGATTTCTTAACTTGTATCTATTCACTTTAAAAGTGAGAAAAACTGTTCACAAATATATGTACTTCCGAACATTGATAGTATTTTAGCTGCGTTCATTTTGATTGTGGGATATTTATCACCCAAATACTTCGAATAAAACTCTGGTAGGGCCAGTCTAAATGCACCCACGGGCCGTATCAGGCTCGTGGTCCGTATGTTTGAAACCCCTGAGCTAAATCATTTAGGGAAATCCACCTTCGGTACAATAGACGTAGATTCAAATTCCAATCTCACTATTCATCGACAATCAAGACAATAACGATTGTAACGCCCTCGGACTATTCGACCAACTAGGTGGGTGGATTTTTTTTCTTCTTTCTGAGATGAAAGACCATATAGCACTTAAATATCAAACAGGATCAAAATACATCAAATAGTTTCAGGTATAATAATAATGTCATGATCCATTTTATTATTATTATTATTTTTATTATTATTATTATTATTATTATTATTATTATTATTATTATTATTATTATTATTATTAATTATTATTATTATCATCAAAGGAACTTTGGAGATTTGTTAAAAATAATTGTGTGAATAAAGTTTCCCCATCTAACCTAGAAATTAATGGAAAAATTATAGCGGATCCTTTATTAATTGCAAATGAGTTTGGAGTCTACTTTCATTTCGTTTATAATTCAGCCTTACCAGTCTAACCCTGCCCAGTCATTGAAACTAACGTGTACTTGCATCCATGCCACATTACACCCTTGGATGTTGCTAATGCCAAGAAATTTGATTTTTTCTATCGTGCTGGGCCTGATGGAATTCAAAGCTTTATTGTTAAAGGCTGTGGCAACATTTTCATAACTCGCCTCGGTGGCGTAGTTGGCTAACACGCCAGTCGTGTTGAGCCAGACCACCGAGGACGGGAAGATCGAGGTTCGAATCTCGGTCGGGTGAACTTGGGGTGGTTTTTCCTAAATGGTTTTCTACTCTCCCTCCACGCAAATGCGGGTTCACTTCCTCTAAATTCTACCTTCCCAATTCCTAATTCATTAGTGTAATTAGTACTTAAGCGTATAGCCCGAACGGGTAGTAAGACGCGGTGCTAAATAATAAAACATGTTCATCCCATTGTTAGCCCATATATTTAACAATAGCTTGTTAAATGAAACTTTTCCCCTTATATGGAAACAATCTGTTGTGATACCTATCGATTTAAAAAAGTGGCAAAAATAAATTTTTGTAATTATAGACCAATTTAAGGTAAGGTGTCAGACTTCTGTGCTGAGGGTCCGGGGTTCAATCCTCGGTCCCGGCACAGATTTATCTGATTGCCAAACCATGTGTATTAATCACAACTTGTGAATGTGAGGAATGCCAGGCCTCTACCGTGGTTCGGATTCCACGTTAAACTGTAGGTCCCCCATTTCATCTCACAATCCCCTACCATTGCACATTAGCGTAAGTCCGTATAACCCGAACGGGTAGTAAGTCGCGGTGCTAATAATAATAATAATAATAATAATAATTCTATTAAATACTTTTTCTAAAGTATTCGAGAAACTAATACATGAGCATACTTTCCATCACCCTAAGAACAAACTCTCCGATAAATAACATGGCTTTATAAAAAATAAATCTACTGCCACAAATCTAGTAGAGTTTCTGGGACATGTTGCTCCTCAAGTCTAAGACTAAATTGATACTATCCATGTTGATCAAAGTAAGACATTTGATTCCTGTCAGCATAGTATTATACTCTCTAAACTTTGTAGGTTTGGCCTATCCTACTCATGTGTAAATTGGTTCAGCAGTTATTTACATGAAATATCTTTCACCATTAAAAAATATCTTCACTCCTCCATCACATTCTTAGCTCCTTGTGGTATACTTCAAGGTTCTAATTTAGGTGTTCTTCTCTTTATTGTGTTCATTAATGATATTGGCAAATATTTAACCTTGTAATGATCCTGTTTTATTGCATTGCTTTCTGGAGTATTTAAATTAAGTTGTGTCGATTTTATTAGTTTGTGACTGTAGTGTTGTTGATTTACTTCCGTACACTTGCAGCAGGCAACGGGTCAACAACATTCAGTTTGCTTGTTTCCAGCCCTCGCAATAATTCAAGGTCAAACCTCGCAGTGTAGATGTGAGAGAGAGAGAGATATATATATATAAATATACTTCACTTGTAAACTTTAGTGTTTTTATTTTCTTTTTCTAAAAGTAGTTATGCTTGTGTTCGCAAGAGCTCAGCAGCTCTTGGTGACAAATTGAAATTAAAGCCAGATAATTGTTTTTTTTTGTTTGTTTTTTTCTGGTAGAGAGTTGTTGACGGTCAATTCGGGCTAAGACGTGTGAAGAAACGCGTGTGCCAACATGACAATTTCTTTACTATATAAAAAATATCTATTTGAACTGAAGTGAATACAACTTTCAAAAAAAGACTTTTTCGACTATTAAATAAAACAATAAGTTTTGTAATTTATAAATAAAATAAAATGAAAATAACATGTATAAAATATGTTTAAAATATAAAATGTTTAAATAACAAATCTCAAGTTTGTGTTATGAATATCGCATCGTTACAACCTCATCAAGTTGTTTACTCTTTGCGGATGATGTGAAATTATTTAAAATGATCACATCAACTGCGTATTGTATAGACTTACGAAATGACGTAAATGGTATTTTACAATGGTATCTTGATAATGGAATGTCTATTAATATATTTAAGACCAAATCTATATCTTTCACTAGGAAAACTAATCCTATATTTTTTTATTTATAATTTTGACAGTGATAACATAGTTCGCTCCTATTATATAAATGCTCTAGGGATTCTCCTGGACAATAAATTCTACTACCACTATCATGTTGATCATATAATAACCCTTTCAATGAAATTACTTGGACTTATTAAATTTTATTACCTCATTATTTAATGAACTTGACTATTTCTTATGTCTGTACTATGCCCTGGTTAGATACAAGCTAGAATATGCCACTGTTGCTTGGAACTCCATCACCTTAACTGACTCTCTGGTTAGAAAACGTTCAAACAAAATTGTCGCTGCGTACTTTTATAAATTTTTTACCAACCAGATGTATTATGACTATGACAAAATTCGAAACCTCTTAGGGCTCCAAACACTCTACTCGCTTGGACTTTATTGTGACGTCATTTTTGTTTTTAATATTTTCAATAGCGTAATTTATTGTAAATTTGCCCTTGATCGCGTAGGTATTCTTGTCCCTTCTCGGGCCTCTCGACGTTCTAAATTATTTTTTCTCAATAACTCTTAAAAGATGAGCCCTTTAGGCCGTTGTTTACACAGCGCTAGCTCCAGATTTGTTGAATTCAACTTTTATCACAAAAGAAAATCAAAACTCAGAGAGTTATTTAAAGAACTACCTTACAACTAATTTACTCTGTAGAGGCTCTGCCTCGAATATTTTAATTTACATTTATCTGTTTTATTATTTGCTTACTGTTACCGCTTTTTAAATACTTATCTTTTGACTACTCTCATGTTTGTTAATTATCATTTTTGTCATTTAACATTAGTACGTCTTATTTTTTGTAATTACTCATTAGTATGTATCATTATTTAGCTACTATCAATTATTTAATTGTGTTATGACACGTGCTTTAATGGTACTTGTGTACTTTTCAGTGCTGGCCTGTCATAGGTCTCACGACAGTTGGCCAGCACTATAATAAAGGAAATTGAAATTACTATTATTATTACTATCGTCACCGCGTCTTAGTACCTGTTCAGGATATAAACATGTATAAAAATTACTCTAATGGGGTAGATATGAGGAAGGAAGCCATTTAGAGGTAGTATACCCGAGGAGAAAACCATTTAGAAAGAAAAACACTCTTCAATATACATGACCGGGATTAAAACTCTGATCTCCTTTTCATCAATAGGCCAGTCTATCACCAGAATGACGACTTAGACTATCCGGCCACTGAAGCGGGTAAGATTCGTTATAATTTTTAGGTACTTTTGTTTAAAGATTACACTATTTCTCTCTTCTTCTTCTTCTTCTTAAGACAACAACCTGAGGTTGGTTTGATGTGAGCTCTATCCAGTTGGAGCTGGGGATGCACTCAGCCCTTCGTCTGGCTAGTTCTGCCTTCACCATCTGGTATAAATCTCATGTAATAAGGGAGTTCAGAAAGTTTGGTGGTTCCCAGCTATCCTCCACACTAAATTTCTATGAGCGAGAGTGAAAAGACCTACCAATTTTGTCGGGAAGGGTATTATCACATACCTTCCAGGGTTATTTCCCATCCCACAATTGAAATGGGACCGATGGCTTAACTTGTCCTACGGATCTTTATCGTTCAAGAAAAATTTGTTGAACCTCGGTTGGGTTTGAACCCACTATCATCGGATACTGAGGCGTGCACTTTACCCCAAGACCATCGAGGTCAACACTTGGCTTAAAGATAAAGTAAAAACATTATTACTCTAGCAAAAAAAAAGTTAAGAATATTTTTAACAGCATATTTAAAATATATATTTTATCATTATCATTATTTGTGTATTTAATGTTTCCAAAAACTTGTAGGACAAAGCTAGTGATACACTAACTTAAACTGGGACGGATTGATAGGTACGTGAAGAACTCTATTATACGCGTTCGGGAGCTTTTCCCTGAGATTGGCATCAACCCTTGTTTGTGGAAGCGGGAGGGAGGGGTGAGTAAGGGGTAAAGTGGTGGCGTGAGAAGGTCAGACAGGAAATTGACACATTTCCATCACAGGAAATGAAAGTCACTGAACTGAACAGAAACTACTACATTCATAATCTAAAGCATTTCAAGGTCTTTCTGAACGAGGAGTACTTCTTTCCCCCCCCCTCCCCCTCTCCTCATCGTTTTTATTTTCTTTCGACCCCTCGTAGAGAGAAGTATTGTGATCTTCATAAAAACAGAATTCAAGATTTGATAAATGTCAAAGTTTCTTGATCCCCTGAAACATGAAAAGTGGTTTTCGCGATAATTTCTGTCTGTCTGTCTGTCTGTCTGTCTGTCTATATATCTATCCATGTCCTAGACTAGAGCAGAAACCATTTTACTGATCGGTCTAAAACTTGTTATCTTGGGTTTTCATAAGGTGTCCCCCCTTACCCCCTCCACACAGGATTTTTAATTAGATATCTAACCCTAAAATAAAGGGTAGTTTTCTAAAGGGCAAAATAACTTATCATTGTAAATATTTATTAATATTTTATTTGAAATAAATGGTCGTAATTTTTTTTTTTTTTTATGAAACAAATTGAAATTGATTGATATGCTCTTTGGTGGACAGATATATTCCTTTTTTCTTAACGTTTCTTTGACAGTGTATATTATTTAATTTATGCTCTTTGATGAAGTGTTTTTTTAACAATGTATATTATTTATGTTCACAAATCTTATGAGTTTTTAGTTAATGTCTTTATTTTAAGTTAAACGAGAGAGAAGGCTGTGTGGTGCACTGTAACCCTTATTTTATGTCTCCTTTCCATACTTAGTTTGAAAACGTGTGAGGTGCCCATCACCTGCCCTCTCACTTTTTTATTTTCCATCCCTAGTTTAAAAAAAATACAAAACAAAAGTTTTATTTTATCATTTTAAATAAATGAATAAATAATATATTTGTAAAATTTGACAAACAAATATTTGTTTGGTTTTTCCCAATTTCATTAAAAGAACTTTCCACTAAGTCAAGGACGTGTCTAGTTTATTACTAAAATATTATATTGGTTTCCATCTTTCAATTCCGAATGCAAAAAATACTTCCTGCCAAAGGGATTAAGTCAGGCCCAAGCGCTTACTAATCGCTTCACAAGCGATACTTGTGCAATCCTAAGGTCCCCTTCCCCCATGCTAACGTTACACCACTTTCCCGCTCATTCTTTGAAATGTTTGACCTCTTTATTTATTTTTTTTTCGTCCATGGGGATGGGATATTCCTTGCGGGTAAGCTGGTAGACCTGGGGTGCCACATCCATTAAGAATCCAAACAATCTCCGAGGAGATGCCACGCCATTGTCTATTGTTGGAGCAGAGGATGAACACGGCCAATAAAGAGGTTCCCTTTCTCTCTCTCTCTCTTTCTTTCCACACTTATATCCATACTCCCTCTCTCTTTCACGCACACCCACTTACGCCTTAGTGGAAACCGATACTTGAGATAACCACTCGCCATACGAAAGAGACTTTCTTAGTGCAAGATGGCGTCACACCAAAAAGTCATTTCTCTTGTACGCTTTGGTCAATACATTGTTACATTGTTACATTACACCCGCTTTTGCACCCGCATGTACCTGCTTTTGTGGTCAAATGGTCTTCACAATAGAATGGACTGCTGATATAGGAGAGATCATGGTTCAAATCCCGGTTGGGTTTACTGAGAGAAGCTTATTTCCAAATTGGTTTTCCACTCTCCTTCCACTTAAATGTGGGTACATTTACTCTCAATTGAACCTTGGTGGTCCTTGACACATTGGTGTAATTAGTACCGGCACGTAACAGTTGGGCCACGGACACCTTGTCCCAAAAGCTCATAGCTTAGTTGGGCCACGTTCACTGACCAGGAGGATTATCGTCATAGCTTAGTTGGGCCACGTTCACTGACCAGGAGGATTATCGTCATAGCTCGGTTGGGCCACGTTCACTGACCAGGAGGATTATCGTCATAGCTCAGTTGGGCCACGTTCACTGACCAGGAGGATTATCGTCATAGCTCAGTTGGGCCACGATCACTGACCAGGAGGATTATCGTCATAGCTCAGTAGGGCCACAATCACAGACCATGAGGCTTATCGTCATAGCTTAGTTGGGTCACGATCACTGACCAGGAGGGTTATCGCCATAGCTCAGTTGGGCCACGTTCACTGACTAGGAGGATTACCGTCGTAGCTCAGTTGGGCCACGTTCACTGACCAGGAGGATTATCGTCATAGCTCAGTTGGGCCACGATCACTGACCAGGATGATTATCGTCATAGCTCAGTAGGGCCACAATCACAGACCATGAGGCTTATCGTCATAGCTAAATTGGGTCACGATCACTGACCAGGAGGGTTATCGCCATAGCTTAGTTGGGCCACGATCACTGACCAGGAGGATTATCGTCATAGCTTAGTTGGGCCACGTTCACTGACCAGGAGGATTATCGTCATAGTTCAGTTGGGCCACGTTCACTGACCAGGAGGATTATCGTCATAGCTCAGTTGGGCCACGATCACTGACCAGGAGGGTTATCGTCGTAGCTCAGTTGGGCCACGTTCACTGACCAGGAGGATTAGTGTCGTAGCTTAGTTGGGCCACGTTCACTGACCAGGAGGATTATCGCCATAGCTCAGTTGGGCCACGTTCACTGACTAGGAGGATTACCGTCATAGCTCAGTTGGGCCACGTTCACTGACCAGGAGGATTATCATAATAGCTCAGTTGGGCCACGTTCACTGACCAGGAGGATTATCATAATAGCTCAGTTGGGCCACGTTTTCTGACTAGGACTATAGCAGATAATAGACCTATGGGTAAATATTAATTCGGCCCCACCAATAATAATATGCATGCGTTAATAATGAACAAAGTTACCTGAACCAATGGACACAAAGATCAAGCTCATCTAGTCTTGTTCGCCAACTACGAGGAAATTGGAGTTTGAATCCTGGTTGGGTGTGCTGGGGCTGGTTTATACTTCTTCACAACCTCTAGGGGAGACAAAATATTGTTATCACCTAAGAAAATCACGATTTTGGTGTATATCGAGGTCTCATGACCTCCTGAAACTAAAAAGAGTTGTTTTCCAGGCGTTCTCTTTGTATTTGTTTCTCGACCTGGACACAAAACCATTTTACTGGTCGGGCTAAGACTTGGTATCTTGGATTTCTTAAGGTTCCCCCAATATATATTTTTAGAATTAGCTATCTAATCCTTATAGTGAGAGTAGTTTACTTTAAGGCGCAAAGAGAGAAAAAAACAATAGCCTATTATCTCAAAGAACGCTTTAACGATTTTGATTAATATTCGCATCCAGGCACTGTTTGACATTACAAACAAAATGGCGCATCTTATTTTCCTAGGAAAATCATTTAGATGAGTGGTTCTTAATCTTTTTTGTGCCATGCCCCACCTCGATACTTCAAAAAATTTGATGCCCCCTGTTCTCCCATTAATATAAAAACAAATAACGGTGTTTCAAGGTTAAAGTAAAATTTAAAATTTAACAACAACAAAATTAATAATTACACTTTAAACTTAAAATATTAGTTCTAAACCCGCTACATTTAAATTAACCTTTGTAGGTCTTGTAGCCCTAGCTCATTAGACTAAAAAAAATCAATCAAGT
The DNA here is from genome assembly GCA_902151455.1 of Timema bartmani. Classification (NCBI taxonomy): domain Eukaryota; kingdom Metazoa; phylum Arthropoda; class Insecta; order Phasmatodea; family Timematidae; genus Timema; species Timema bartmani. The sequence continues at coordinate 102,906 of CABFWB010001644.1, forward strand.
TTGATTATAAGTTAGTGAGATTCTTGAGTTTGGTGTTTACTACAAATGGTTCTGATTTCAGGCATCAATTTAGATAGCTTCAGTTTTAAGTCCCCTCGTTTTATGATATCCAGGTCGGTTTCTTTAATAAGTTTATTCTTTAAATAATAGTAGCTATATAGATAGAAGTTTTGGCCATTTGATTTTGTCAGCCATTTTGGCTCAAGGTTAAATTTTTATTACTAGAATGTCAAAGCTCGTCTATTTTTAAATAACCGTTATTTTAAGTTAACTGCCAAGCAGTAAATAACACCATCTGTTGGGGCTATTGAAAACTACTTCTAAATAACTACATGCAATCCTCAAAGGTACATAATTTGTTTGCCAATTTTGAGTCATGTAACGTTTTTATCTATTTGCAACTAAATGAAAAATATTTTCTAATTGTACTATATTCAAAATGCCCCCTATATATTCAAATTGCCCCCCTTTGGTGCGTAAGTCCCACGTGAAGTATCACTGACTTAGAGGATATTTTACATAGGCGCACAACTGTAATTTTTTAATCTTATCTCCACAGCTCTTTTAGTTACGAAATAACCTACTATTAAAGTTATTAATAAATAAGGAAAGAAAATTGTAAATGCCACGTTCAAAAGTAACTTGATATTTTGTATAAGCAACTCCACCTCAAGTAATCAAGTAAAGATTAAATAAGTTGATAATAGTAATAGAGACAAATTTATTGAGGATAAAAGGGTCAAGAAGAAAATGTAAAAATTTTTACAATACATAAAAAAAATTGGAATTCTCTTTTTAATATTCAAACAAGTCAAATGGAAGTACATTGAACTATAGGTAGAAATTATTCAAACCATCCATTGTTTAAACAAGAGAATATAAAAGGTTACAATAATATAAATAGCTCGACAAAGGAGCATCAGGTGTGAAGCACTTAGGTACACCCTATAGCCCACAAATATAGGTCATAGGTGTAGATAAGAATGTTTGTAGCTCGTTAAAGCAGGACCATTACTAAGTCATCAAGTAGGATGAGAGGCAGCAACCCTAAGACAATATAAATTAGTGGCGGTAATTAAATCTAATTACTAATTTACCATACATAATTCTACTCCAGCCTGCTGACTGAGGCTTCCATTTATAACACATAACTTCAAATATAAAGAACTAAGCCACACAAATTCAGTCCCAGTTTAAGGAGCTACAAGGACGGTAATTAACATGAGCTAGATAGCTTGAGTTAACTCCATAGAGAGTTAGATATTACAATGTTATAAGCTCATAGAAGAGAAACTATTATTTTACAACTAGTAAACGGTGAACTAGCAGGAATCTAGAGGCTACAAATACTACAGCCGGTCAATTCCTAATAATTAGTACTGCCTGGGCAATCAGTAGTATATTTATTCTGTTACCCTGAAAAGGGGACAATAATACTGGACAAAATAGTGATCATTTTCGACTAATGCTAAAGGCGCCACAAGGGGGTCGTACACAACAGATGAAACCCCGCGGGCCACTACTATGTTCAAGTAGCACTTACACAGGTTGCGCACCGCATACCAGAATACAGACACATCAGAGACAAGTGTCAGTTACAGACCCAATTAGGTCGTGAAACAAAGCAATAGATAGCCTGGTATCCTCCTTTATTAAATTCTATTCTTTAAACTAGCCGCAGCATGGTCATATAGTCTAAAGAGTCTAATCTTGACCATAATATTTGTGACTAGCCTAATAGACATAGAAAGATAGTGCATAAAGCTATAAACTATGCCTTATGGGCATAGGGAAAAAAGTTAGTAGTGCTGACTGTGCGTATAACCCGAACGGGTAGTAAGACGTGGTGCTAATAATAATAGTAGTACTGACATACAAAAACTAAGTCATATGGATGAGTATTATAAGGAACGTATTTGGTAAAAATGACAATTGGATCATTAATAGTTATACTTCTGAGTCAATTTACATACAAGTTATTATAAAAGAGGGGGTGTTTTAATAATATATGTGATAAATAATTAATTATTCAAGGCTAGAAAATTAAATAGGAATTTAATCACATATAAATATATTAGTTATTCACCTAAGTGTCATCTAGAATTGTACAAGAGACTTGAATTAAAAAATAGGAAACATCAGTATTAGAACAAGTTTATGTAAAGAAATTAGAAAACAATTTTATCAAAACAGAAAGTGTAAATAGTTAGTGTTTGAACTGGAGTTGTTAACACTATGACAATTAATGAATTATCAGTTTGCAGAATCTAGGAACCAGTCAACAAGGGCAAATATGCAGTATAAACAATTAAACTAATTTGCAATTGATGTCAGGAATTAAACACTTATAATTACATGAATTAATTATCTAAGAATTATGTAGGAACTGATCAAAAGCAACTTGAATTAAAAAAGAAACAGTAGTTAAATAAGTTCTATAAAGAAATGAAATTATAGAAAAATTATTTGGGAATTTTATATAAACAAAAGTTCAAATATTTAAACTAAACTGGAGTGTTGATACAATTAATAATTAAAATAGATAAATTTAATAAGATCTATGAACAATAAGTAAAGCAAATTAACAATTACAATATATGATAAAATTGTTTAAATTTGATTAATAATTGACTGATTACTTGAAAAATAATTGAAAGTTAATTTTAATAAAATTTAGAAAAATGAATAACTAAAGTTTTTACACAATGCAAACATATAAAATTGAATTATACATGAAACATGTTAAAATTTGAAATTAAAATTTTCCCAATAACATAGCATACAAGATTAAAATATGTTATAGTTTAAAGCTTGTTATTAGGTCAGAAGGTTACAAACTATGTAAACCAAAGAAATAATTGTTTAGATAATTGTTGATTAGCATAAGTGTCGTCCAGAACAATCAATGTGGTTTATATATTCGATATTATATGATTATTAAAAATATAAGAGAAAGGATGAAATTAAGAAATGTAAACGGAGAATATTTAAATTGTTACTTGAATGTATATTAAAGATACGTTCCTTAACTGGTATTTAATTCTACTCCTTAGACATTTGTACCGTCTCTAGGCTGGTTGGTCGACGACATGTTTCGGCGTACGTTACGCCCTCATCAGGTCTAAGACAAAACCAATGCGGAAAATTTAGTATCGAGATGTAAAAAGGAGATTAAGAATAGAAAGTTCAACTAAAATTAAGGAAGTAATGATCTTAACCAAAGAAACTGATGTGACATAATCATAGAGATTTAAATGGTGAAACCAGAAATTTACTATTTTACTGTTTACTATACACAAAATTAAACTGTCAAGCTTACCCATAAGGTGGGGTTAAGTTGTTGTTCCCGTAGTTAACACAGTTCAATGAATTCCAGTCCAATAAATTTGTTAATTTATAATTTTTATGATGAATATTCCAGAAGATCATGTGACCAACAAAACGTTAAGGAAATTGGAAAATGATGCTTGAGATGTCGCTAGTGTATCAGTTGGTGAGTGCTATTGAAAATAGATGGATGAAAAAGTATCGACACTTTTTTCACATCTCTACCTGCACCTTGGTGATGGGGCAGCAACCTGTATCCCCCCATGTACGCCTGTTATGACAGTGGTACCGTCTGTTAACTGAGGCTCTGGGTGATTGCCGAATTAATCAGTCCAACTTATCCGCTATAAGCTCTAGGCACCCAGCCCACAGTACTGTGTCCTAACTGGTCAAGCCCTTCCCCAAGATATTTTTATAGCAGCGTCTTCTTACCTGTTTAGGTTATATGCTAGTAAGTTATGAATAAGGAAGGTTGAATTTAGATTAAGTGTACACGCATTTTTGTGGCGAGAGAGTGGGAAAACACATAGGGAAACCATTTCTCAGTTCACCCGACCGGGATTAGAAACCCTATCATCCCATCCTCGGTAGTCTAGTCTATTGCAAAAGTGTCACCTTTTGGCTATGCAGCCACCGCAGCAGTTCCCAAGCTTGGGTGATGTTAGGCTGGGTTATATTGCAATAATCAGCCTATCGTAGTCAATGATAAAAATTAGTTATATTGTATCGCTGGTGAAGGTAAATGAACAATAGTAACAGGCCTACTCTAACAACAAAACAAATCCACACATTTCTATAGAAACTATGTTTTATTGTATTCTCACAATTAAATCAACATAAAATATGTGGTAAATCCACTTTCTTCATATTTGGATCTCGAAAGTCAAAATTAATCTTTAATCGGTGAGAAGGTATATAAAGTTGAAGAGGAATGGATCCCAAGAAATTCCGAGAGAGTGCCCTATCCGTTATCGACTACATGCTCGAGTACTCGAAAACTATAGAATTGAGACCAGTCCTACCGGACGTGAAGCCTCACTACCTGATGAAACTAATGCCTCATAATGCACCATCCGAGCCTCATAGTATCAAGACCCTCCTCGAGCAGATGGAGAGCAACATCATGAAAGGGATGACCAACTGGGGACACCCCCAGTTCCACGGGTACTTCCCCGCTGGTAAAGGTCACCCCAGCGTCCTCGCCGACATCGTATCGGGGATGCTCGGCATCCAAGGCTTCTCGTGGATCGCCAGCCCGGCCTGTACCGAGCTGGAGATCGTGATGTTGGACTGGCTCGGTAAGGCCATCGGTCTCCCGCCCGAGTTCCTGTTCTACTCCGACCAGAGTATCGGCGGGGGGGTCATACAGGGCTCGGCCAGTGAGTGCGTCTTGGTCTGCATGATCGCCGCTAGAGCGCAGGCCTTGAAGCAGCTCAAGGAGGATGGCTCCGAAGGTGACACGTACGATTATATGAGAAAGCTCGTGTGTTACACTTCCGAAGAGGCGCACTCGTGCGTCCAAAAGGCCGCGATGATATGCATGGTGACTATACGGATCTTGGCGTCAGACAAGAGGGGTGCGCTCCAAGGCGAGGTTGTCCTAAAGGCCATGGATGAGGACGTGGAGAATGGTTTGGTCCCATTCTTCATCTCCGCCTGTTTAGGGACCACATGTAGCACCGCTTTCGATAATCTTGATAGTATAGGAGCCCTCTGCAAGGAGCATCCCACTGTCTGGCTCCATGTTGATGCGGCGTATGGTGGTAATGCCTTCATCTGCCCGGAGTTCAGGCACTTGATGAAAGGTATCGAGTACGCCGATTCTTTCAACATGAACCCTAACAAATGGATGGACGTCGCGTCTGACTGCTCCTGCATGTGGGTCCGGGACAGGAACAAGCTTCAGGAAAGTCTAGCTGTTGACCCGGTGTATCTCACACACGACCATCTCGTGGAGGCCGTCGACTACCGCCACTGGTGCATCCCTCTGAGCCGGCGCATGCGTTCTTTGAAGCTCTGGTTCACACTCTCCTTGTGGGGGGTGAACGGCATACAAAGATACATCAGGAACCACCACAAGATGGCCATGTACCTCGAGTCACTAATCAGGAAAGACCCGAGGTTCGAGGTTGTCTGTGAAGTTTTGTGTGGCTTGGTGTGCTTCAGGATGAAAGGAGAAGGTGACCAGCTGACCCAATTTCTTCTCTCCGAATGTAACCTGTCCAGGGAGATCCATTTGACGCCTTGCGTCTTTAAAAGTAAGTTCATTATAAGAGTTTCCATCAATTATTTTGACACTAGAGAGTCCGACGTCGACAAGTCGTGGGGCCTCATCCTGAAACACGCCGACCAAGCTCTGAAACGCCAAGGGGGACTACACGACACGGATGACAACATGTGTTTCATTCATCGGACAGGGAGAGATGTTGAGATAAACATGTTCAAATTGTATGATGAGACAATTCCAATCATGCTGCCTCCTAGAGAATGATATGCATTCCTTTGGCAATACCACGGTGATACATCATGACATGTGTGAATTTGTAATTTTGGGACAAAACTATTACAATCATGATGCTTTACAATTTACAGTATATTTTGGTGAAATTATTTTTATTCTAGGATAAATACTATTATTTCAATGACATTCTTTTAAATAACATTTCCACATAAAAATTGGGCTCACAAATCAACTCAATTTGTGTAAAGTGTGTTTCAAAATCGTGTAACGTGTCTTACTCTGTAGAGTTGAAACAAGCAACGTTGATAACTTTTTTTTAAAACTCTTAGGCTATTTGGAATAAAGAGTTTAATCTTATACCTCTGCATTTTTAATTTTTTACTTTCTTTCGACACCTAGTAGAGAAAGAATTGTGATCGTCAAAAAAATCGACCCAGAGATTTTGATAATTAATGTAGATGTTTTATGATCCCTTGAAACAAAAAAAAGCTATTTTTGCAATGCCATCAATCTGCCTGTCTGTCCGTCTCTCTGTACCTCGGGCTAGAGCCATAAATATTTTACAGATTGGGCTTAAACTTGGTGTCTGGGGTTTGGGCTTAAACTTGGTGTCTGGGGTTTTCATAAAGTCCCTCCTAGGGGCTTTTGGAATTAGATGCCCAACCCTAAATTTATGGGTAGTTTACTGAAGGGGAAAAGAGAAAAAATCAATTTTCTTGAAATCCACCTATATATCCAGACACAGTGTATTATTATAAACAAGATGGCAGTTCTCATTTTCTTATGAAAATGACTTTGAGGGTATTTTACACAAGGGACATTTCTGATTTTCATCATCCCTCCGCAACTGAGTTGCGAAATAACTGATAATTGTAAAGTTATAGTAGTATTAAGGATAAAAAAAATTTATTTGAAATTTATTTTTATAAAACCAATAATTTCTGCTTAATAAGCAAATATATATACTTTTTAATTTAGGTCTTTGAAATTGAATTTGATTCTTATACTCTTTGGTGGACAAAGATGTTTCTCTTTACTCAATTTTTCTGTTACAATGTTTTAGTTTTTATTTATTTTGCACCGCGTCTTACTATCCGTTCGTGTTGTACGCTTAAGTACTAATTACGCTAATGGATTAGGAACTGGGAAGGTTGAATTTAGAGGAAGTGAGTCCGCATTTGCGTGGAGGGAGAGTGGAAAACCATTTAGTAAAAAACCACCCCAGTTCACCCAAGTGAGATTTGAACCACGATCTCCCCGTCCTCGGCAGTCTAGTTCAACACGACTAGCGCGTTAGCCAATTACGACACCGAGGATGGTGTTGTAACAATGTTTCTAGCTCTTAATTCCATAAAGTAAGTAACATATTAGCGTCAGGTTTTCACATATTGGAAGCATCCAGCCGTACCAAGAATATTCTCAAAAAACCACCAGTCCTTGGGTATAAACAGCCTCCATCACTTAGAAATCTTCTGTTACACCCTAAACTCAAAACTTAAAATGACACAACCTTCATTCAACCACAACAAGGCTCTCAACCCTGTAACAAAACAGCTTGAAAAACCTGCCAAATACATCATCCAGCAGCCACTTTCTCTATCAACATCACCAACTCCATCTATACCATCAAAGGCAGTCAGTCACACATGTAAGTCCAGTAAACTAATTTACCAAATAGAATGCCAACAATGTACTGCAAAATATGTTGGCCTCACCACTGAAACTCTCCGTAAACGAATGAATGGACACCGCCATGACACCAAAATCAAGAATCCAGAAAAACCAGTTTCAGCACACGTCTCCATTCATAACCTCAACTTTGAGGACTGCTACACTGTCAAGGTGTTAAAACCATTCCACAAGAGACAATGTAATATGTCTCAGTTAAGAAGATGGATCACAAAGTCTATAAAACCAACCAAACCAAATATTCGCTAATTTCAACCCAGAGACAACACCAGCACCACCTACCATCCATAAAGTAAGAGAAACATTCAGAGAATTTCAACTCCACCAGATAAATTTTCATCCATACCAATCAAGTTGGCATCACTGAAGACAACATCCTATTTAGTCTAATTATTACTACTTCCTGAGTAAGATGCTCTAATAGCATCGAAATATTGAAGTGTATGTAAATTTGTGTTAGTGTTTTTACTTTTATTTGTGCTTTACCATTTTCCTAGTATTCTATCATTTTATTTATTACTAATTGTTTTTGCTCAGTGCACTTTATTTCATACATATTATAAAGTAAGTAAATAATAATGCATGTTATTTCATTTATGACCTTTGGTGAAGTATTTCTACAACAATGTATAGACCTATTATTTCGTTTCACAAATCTTACGAATTTTTAGTAAACGTCTATTTTAAGATGAAAGTGGAAGATAAAATAAACAACTAACACATTATTTCATTTTGTTTCACGATGATAAATTATTATGAGATAAACTGGATGTACTATAGTATACTTTATAGTTTCTGATTGTTTTATTTTAAAAAGTATTTAATAAAATAACTATATTTAAGGTCCAACACCTTGACACAATCGGTAGCGTATCTGCCAAAGGTCCCACTTTCAATTCCCGACATGGCCGAAAAATGTATCACTGTTGAAATATAGATTCACCCCGTACAAAGGGATGAATTAACAGCTGTTCAGAGAGTGCACGTTAAATAACTTACCTCAAATAATAAGAAGATTAATTTAAAATAACTATAAACCAAAATCAGAAAAATATTTTTTTTTTAATTGGGGAGAGGGAAATACAAAAAAACAAAAGAATGAAAAAGAAAAGCTATCGATTTCAGAAAGAGACAAATGTAAAAAGACACGTGAATAAAGGGGTCAAAATACACACCTTTAAATAAGACCATTAATATTTTGAAGGGAATCAGTCCTGCCTTTCTTCGACCCTTTCTTAAGGTCCTACGTCACGTAATTTTTGACCCAGTCACACGAAGGCTGTATTGGAAAGTAAGAAAAGTATATAAGGAAAAAATAAAAGTACTTGACTATTCGTTCTTTTTCAAAGACTTTGTGACTCCTGATATTAATGGTCGTAGAAGGGAATAGGTGTTCTAAAAATACTGATTTTAAGAGTTAAGGAAACAGGAAAAGAAATATGGCCATAGAGGTTTTTTTTTTATTCTAGAACATAAAATGCTAATGAATCTATCAGTCATGAAAAGCAAATTCCAACCATGTCAAAGGTAATGATGCTAATATATTCTTTTAGACTGATAGCATTAATTACAAAATCAGATAAGGTGCTGAATGTTTAGATAAAGAATTAATTCTCTGATAGAATGTACTATATTTTACAGGCTAAGGAAAAAATTGTACAGAAGTTTATTTTAAGATCACAAGAATTAGCTTTTTCATTTATTTAGGTACTACACGTGCAATTTCTGAACCGACTGATTACATAAGCAAAATACTTATTTATTAACTTAAATCTAGAACAGACACAACACCCAGCCCCCTGGCCGTTAATTCATCACTGTGAAAGGAGGAACCCACGATTATGAAAAATTGTTCGGCCATGCCAGGAATCGAACTCGGTAATCTTATTTCGGTATCCAGACATGCTAACGACTAAGCTAAGGTGTCGGACTTGTTTAAGTGTTTTGTATAAATATGATAAGTTTTAAAAAAATCCAAACAGAGCAAATAATTTTAACAAAACATTTTGTTAATTGCTGTTACGTATGACATCATGGATATTAACGACTTAATTTAAGAAGCAGAGGAAGGTAATCGACTATAAGTGCACTTGCATTAGTGTGGAAAGGGATTGAAAAAACGCGGGTTTAAATCACTTGTGGAAAAGCATCTGACCAAGATTTGTACCTTGACCTCAATAACCCCTGGCAACCCAGTATATAGTGAGACTGACACTTTAGACCCTGCGGCCACCGGGGTAGGATCACTAAACCTAATATAGTGACACGACGATACTTAGTCATTTAGGTTCAACCTAGTTTTGGTCAAGCACCATGTCTTACTACCCGTTCGGTTTCTACGCACTATAAGCTAACTGCGATAGTGAGCTTGAAATGAGGAAGGTAGAATCTAGAGGAATTGTAGCCGAATTAACGTGAAAGAAAAGTGAAAAACTAATAAGAGAAAACCACCCTCTCACTAAGCCCAAACGAGATTTGAACCCCGATCTCCCCAAAGTCACCAGTCGAGTCTATTATTAGAGTGACGTTTTAGACTAAGCGGCCACTGAAGCGGGTAGCTTCATTATTAAAAAAATAATATAAAGGAGGGAATGCAGGAGACTTTTAAGAATAAATGAAACCATATAAGTATGGAGAGAGACTGATAAAGACATGATGAAGCATGCCATAATAAATCTAGTTTTACCGATAAACTAATCGTAAACTCATCTGGATAAATCTCCAAGACTTGACAAGATGAGTGACTCCGGTCAATGTTTATCCCTCACGCGACGCTTATTTTAGGGGCGTCCAGAACTATCGGTGAGTGATAACGTCCGTGCGGCGTTGGGACGCTGCTAATTAATCTCAGAGCCTGTCACCCCGGTGGCAAGGAAGGGGTAAAAGGGGGGATAACCCCCCCTCAATTTTCAAGACGATGCCCTACGTCCGGGGACAAGCGTGAAACAAATTACTGACACATTATTGGGGGAGAGTTGACGAAACAAAAAATGATAGAAGATCATATTTAGCATAAAAAATTATATTAGGCTTAAAAATTTAATTTTAAGAATTTTGAATCACACAAACAAAAGATTTATTCAACCAACACCATTATTATGATTATATCTTAAATAGCAATCTAAATATGTTTTGTCCTTGCATCTTACTGCCCATTCGGGTTATAGGTCCTACGTATATGTACTTATTATTAAAATTTGTTAGGGTTGATAAAGGTTGAGTTTAGAGGAAGTGTACACACATTTGCGTGGAGGTACAGTGGGAAACCATTTATAAAGAACTACCCTCAATACACCCGATCAACATTCGAACACCGATCTATCCGTCATAGGCAGACTATCCCATTGCGAGAGTGATGACTTAGACCATTCAACCACCGAAGCGGGTAGCAATACTTAAATACATCACACCACGCCTAATACTAAATAATCAACCTTTATGATAGTTATTTAACTATGGGAGTAGTAGTAGTAGTAATATATTCCTTAAGTCCCACGCCTTTCCAGACCACTTTAATTGCAATTAAATAATAATATGTTAACACCCGCTTCGGTGGCTGCATGGTATAAGGCGCTACTCGCACAATATACTAGATTGCAAATGATGGGGAGATCATGGTTCGTTCGATCTCGGTCGGGTCTACTGAGGGTTTTTCATAAATATTTTCCCACTTTCTCCCTTCATCTACGGGTACACTTCCTCTAAATTCAACATTCCTCATCGCTAACCCATTAATGTGATTAGTAGGCCTACATAAGCGTACAACCCAAATGCGGTGCTAAAAAATGCTCAACCCAAGCAATCTATTTATGCCCCCCACGCGACCCACAGTTTAAGAACCACTATTCCACGGCATTCCTTGTCTCAAAGACACAAGAAACTGAAAGAAAACTGAACGAGAAGGAGGATCCGAAGACAAGGACCAAGAATAGTAGCAAGAGAATCTATCATCGGTCATTTACTGTGCGTAAAATGTAAAGAGGGATCCACTTAAAGGAACATTATACCTCACGATTCTCATTTGTCACCTGATGGATCCGAATTCGCGTCCGCCATCTTGAGTGACGACAAAACACACATGTTTGTCTCCACACTATTTAGACAACCTTGAATATAAGATTTTACGGGTGTCTTGATGCAGTCTTGGGTTTGGTTCCTTTCCTCTTAATTATTGTTTTTTGTGCACCGCGTTTTACTAATTATTTTGGATTAAAAAATATGATTATAATATATAAGAATCACTTGCGATCACACCATGACCCAAAATGAAAGTGGAATAATGCAAGGTAAGTTTGATACCTCACAGAGTAAACGATGGCTTCATTTCGTTTGTCATGAAATATAGCTGTAATACTTTGACCAATTTCACTATGGAGTAGCTTATATGTTAATGCCATAGTGTAATCCGTCAAGGTAAAACTGCTGTATTTCAGTGTACATTGAGTGTACACTTCATTTGCCCTGAAATTTAATAATCTTATCTTAATTTTACTAGACTCTGAACATATTTTCATAAGCTACACTATAGTGTGTCTAAACAAGATAAGATTTTTTTTTATGTTAATCAGAAAGTACTTATTAAATTGTGTTTTTAGTGATGCCAACAGATGCTAGTGATACTATTCCGGGCTACCAATAATATACATTTACTGACTACGTATTCTATGAAGTAAAATAATATTTTAACTACATCTAAGTTTTTTTGTTTGAAGTTGAATTATCTTTAAAGAATTTGAAGAGATTCATGACATAATTGAAAAAATTAATAATAAACTCTGAATAATTCTTATCCTACCTGTCGCCTGACTAAACTTTGGCTCACCGATATTCGAACCAAGTACTATTTCTCTTGATATGAGCTACTTTTCCTCGGACTCCCACCAACATCCATCGTCCACTTCAGAGGAATGGCCAAATGTTTACCGTAAACGTCTCGTTGATATGTGTGCTCTAGATCCGTGTTTGTAATCACCGACCAAGCCATCGTGGCCGACACTTCCCTCCTCTAGCCTCCAACCCTTCCCTTAAATGCACCCTTCTCACCATTAAGTGGCGCGGGCGAGGTGTTTCCTGCGGTATTTCCATACTCAAGATGGCCGCGATGAGTGGATAGACGTGTGGTAGGCTCACACTATATATATCTCTCTCTCTCTTTCACTAACAACTTGCAGAGCAAATTGAAACATGGGTGTAATTAATGCTAGACATCATGTGTGTGCGTGTGCGTGTGTGTGTTGTAATCACTTCAGAGCAAATCACTTCTGCGTGTATAGTCGTTTGATAATAAAACTTGAGTTTCCACGGACATGGTTTGTGTACAGACTACTTGGACATTGGTCGAATGGTCTCAACTTTTCACTCTCAACAGGACCTGATTTAAATATTATGTGGAGGCCCCAACATTAAACTAATATTTTTATTCTCAATGTTTTATAAAGTTTTTCCTTACTAACTTAACTGTTAAAAAGCCCAGTGTAAATATGAGATGGAAGGAAATGCATTTTTTACAGCTTATGTAAATAAAAAGAGCTATTTTTAACTAAATAAATAAATTTTGCTTTACTAGATAAGTTTAGTTTAATTTTTCTACACATAGTCTTATCATGAATCTTGAATATTTGTCACAAGCATTGCAGAATCTGCCTATAACTTTTTCTCTTAATTTAAAAAGTTTTCCATCAAATACTTACATGCTCATGACATATGATAAACAACTGATGAGATTACCATTTGTATGAGAAATAAACTAAACGTAGGCCTACATATTGTGGAAATATTTGGTTTATTTTGGTCCAAAACAATACTATTGTTGTTATAAGAACTTCAAGAATACTGACTTTAACTTCATCCCAACTTAAAGATATTATTTAAATAAGGAAATATTTTCATCAAATTATACTAGATTTATGGTTCGATATGTAGCCACTAGACTAGCTGTGATTTAGGGGTGTGGCTTACGTCTTGAAAATCACACTCTGAAATATATGTTTGTCACACGTGCGGCGTGCCATTAGTAAAAAAAAAGTTTTGTCAAAAATAAATAAAATTGTAAGGTTTGAATTTAAAAGAATCTTAACAAGATTGTAAATTATAGGGAGCGAAAAGATACTTTTTTATTGCAATAATTAGTTGATGTCCTGGGGCGTCACCCTCCCTTAAATCCAGGACTTATTATTCCAATAGACTGGATTTCCTATTTTGAGGAGATCGTGGTTCAAATCCCAGGTGAATGTACTGAGGACTGTTTTAGCTCAATAGTTTCTCAATCTACCTCAACCATAATTCAGGTACACTACGTTTATACTCTACATTCCTGACTCCTACCCACATTAGAGTTATATATATATACATATAGCTTGAACGGATTTAGAGTTAAACAACTTTATTTTCATCAAACATAGATTAATTAAATAGCCAAGATATTATATTTGCTAATTACAGTTATAGCCGCTTCGAAGATGGCTGAGTTATCTGATAGCTCGCTCATTATGTAGCTGAAGATTTCCGCACATCCATCACAGACTCTGCCTTAAAGTAGAGTGAAGAATGGCCCTGGGCAAGGGACAATTCCTGGATAGCTTAGTGGTAAGATGATTGGTATACTAAGCCAAAGGTCCCGGGTTTGATTCCCATGTCCAGGTATAGTTTTTAAATTTCAAGAATATGCATTTAAATCGGTTGATATATTTTAATACGCTAGTTAATAACAAGATTATGACGATTCTGGATCGCCGAAAACGGAAGGATCAAGGCTCGAGTCTCGGTTTTATTTACTGAGGGTTGTTTCTCACCCTTTCTCCGCGGGGGTATGATATGCACATCCCACTTCAGTTGACCGAACGGTTCATAGGCGTCACTCTCGTAATAGACTTGTCTTCTGGAGACGGGAAGATCGATGTTAGAATCCCGATTGGTTGTGCTGAGGCCTTTTTTTCCTGGATGGGTTTTCAATCTCCTTCCACGCTTATGTGGGTACACTTCCTCAAAATACGACCTTTCTAATCCCTCACGCATTAACGAAAACAGTACATATGCTTATAATAGGAATGGGTATTAAGACACTGAGAGATTAAAAAAAAGAAATAACAGCCATTTCCCACCGTCCCGCCGCCGGTCCACTAAAACACGAGAACATCCCTAGTGATCCAGACACAGAATCTCTGCGGCTTCCCTTTCTCGATGGGAAGCAAAATCAATCCCTGTTAAGATAGAGAGCAAGGTTGGGGGGAGGGGGGGCAGAGTTTCTGCCAAGGACAGTTTACATAGGCTAAGTGCAGAATCTCATTAATTATATCTCGACTAACGCAGCCTAGGGTTTCGCCAGAGTGTTCTCGAGAGAAAAGGGAGGGGGGGAGTCGGTGGATCTCTGTCCACAAAAACATTGCTACACTATTGTTGAGCACTTGCCGGGGGTAGGGGGAAAGGTGGCGGGGTATACAATTGAAGGCCCTCAGAAGAAGAACGAACAATCCCGCAGGAATTAGAGGAAATCGGGAGGAATGTTATTAGAGAAAGGCCTGGCCTGCATGCCCTGTAAATCCTGCCTAACAATAAGGTGAGGGGCGAGGGGAGGTTGGAGACTGGGGGAGGGGCGGGACAGTTAATCATGTGATAGTAGCCTGTATTGGTATGGAATCATCTCACATACGTAGCTTACTTTGTTTTTAAATTCTGCTTATCAAAGCATTTTTATCAAAGAATATTTATTTATCCACTTCGGTGGTCAAACGGTCTAGCTCGTCATTCTCGCAATAGATTGTACTACCGATTATGGGGAGATCGGGGTTATCATCCCGATAAGTTGTACTGAGGGTAATTTTATTTCTAAATTCTATTTTCCACCCTGCCTCACCGCTAATACGAATACACTTCCTCTAATTTTATACTTTCTTCATCCCTATCACATTAGAGTAATTAGTACTCATACGTCAACCCAAACGGGTAGTAATTACTATATTTTTAATGAAGGGTATAAAAATATCTTCAATAACGTTTCTAACATACCCCCATCTCCCTCTAAACCATTCATAATCAATATTTTTTTCCCCCATAATGCTCGTAATTACGGTGTAAGATTGGCTCTTTTTGCTCCGACCCCGGCAATTGTTCTGTAAGTAGGGAATGCTGGGTAAGGGGGGAAGGGGGGTCGAGGGGGTTGAAGCAGAGTATAAACAATGAGATCTCTAGAGTAGCAAAACCTTACTTTATTGTTTCAATATGGCGGCGTGTGTATTGTTGTTCCTTACTGTACAGATGCGGTCAGAGGTTTTTTTTTGTTATGTTTGTTTTAGATGACGACCGCTCGAGGTGTTTAAGTTTAGGAAGGGTGAGAGGTGGATGTTTTGGGGGGAGAAATTATTTGTGTACTCAAATGTTAAATTGTTTCCTCTTCTCTTTTTTTTTCTTGCTACTTAAAAAAATAAATGGTACGGCGCACCGCACAGACTTTCTCTCTCTTTCTATAAACTCGTAAGATTTCTGAACGGAATAATATACATTGTATCATCACCACTCCACATAAGAACACGCATAAAATAATATACAATGATATATAATCAATGAGAAAAGAGGCGCATTTATGTCCACCTAAGAGCATTTCAAACAGTTTAATGTCTTCCACAAGGGTCAACACTTCGTATTAAAATTTCGATTTCTGGTTAAAGTTTTAACATTTTATAAGGTGTTGCAGATCTTCAAGTCATCGCATTGATATTTAATTATTCATTTATACATTTTGA
>CABFWB010001644.1:127585-141210 GCA_902151455.1 Timema bartmani
CGAGGTCAAGGTCTGTATATCAAGACCAGTAAAATATAATAACGACATTTAAAAGCGAAGAAGAATATGTATTTTTCTTAGCTAGACATACAACTGAGAAAAGTATTTAAATACGTCCGCTATTGTAAAAAGATCAAATCATTGAGTAAACTAGTATAACTAAATCTGACCTATTACCCAAGAATTGAATGGAACTTTAATTTCAAACATTAACTAATTTCTTATATCAAATTCATATTTATATAATTTATTTCACTAATTGATCTAGGATGGTACAAGATTTGAAATGAAAATTACAATATAATCTTTATATATCCAAGCTACGCTTAGGCTTTCTAATAATGTTTGTTTGAAATAATTATAAACAACTGATTTTTACCCGCTAGATAGTCATAACAACGAGATGCAGCGATCACAGCGCTAGCTCTAATTGCGTGGATCTATGTAAATATAAAGTTTAAAGGCCTGACCAACTTTTACATGCTGTGTAGCAAGGAGTGTCATGGGGGTGACTACATCCAATCGATCCTGCCCGAAGCGGAGGCCTAAGTTAATGTACAAACATCTTAAAATGTTAAAAAAATGTTCTTTCTGCAGCATTTCCCTTCAGACGAGGTTTATTTTTCAAATTAAAACTAGGAATCTAAAAACATTGTTAGTTCCCTGTGAAGTGAGTGACGTTGAAAAATTGTTATTCCTGTTTGTTTGTTGTTGTTTTATTAAATATATTAATATAAATATAGAGCGATAATAATTTGATTCAAAGTTTAAATAAAATGTAGTTTTGATAATTATTTATATGTAATTTATTTGAAGTACAAGAACACTGTTTCATTTCTCACCCGGCATGTTTACTTACTGCGAGCAGAGTCTAGATCGTCGATGTGAAGAAAGAAGTTGGGATAAAATAAGAATGTGTGTGTTAGGTAAAAGTGTTGTTTTTATAAATCTTATTATGATTATGTAACTAATAGATAGCTACTAAATATTTAATATCGGCATTGTTTTCTTTTTAAATTACATGCTATCTCCATGGATATATTATGCGTGGTATGAATGACATGTGAATGTGTGTGGTATGATTGTGTATACTAATTTGTTTTTTTCTCTATATCTATTGTTTGTTTATTTAGATATTGGTACTTTCAACATTTATTTTATTTTAATATGTCCATTAATGTATATTTTTTATTTTTTGTGATTCGCTATGTGGCCAATATTTTTACTGTTATTATTCTATATGTGGCAATATTATAACTAGTTTGCAATTATCATATAAATAATATTTAAGTATTAAATGAACATTGTAAGTGGTTAAGTGTAAGAAAAGACGCTGCCCTTAACTTCGCCCAAATAAAGACGATATTATTATAATAATTATTACATGCCCTACACATAAAAAAAATAATGGCATTAATTTTATAGGAATGAAGAAGGTATGAATTAAAATAAAGGTAATCTCATTTGCGTGGGGGAGGGGGTAAAAGGAAAAGTATTTAGGGAAAACAACCCTCAGTACGTCCAGCTAATATTCAAACCAGGTGTCCTGGCGGTCTAGGGGTAAGGTGTCAGACTTCTGTGCCGGGGGTCCAGAGTTCAATCCTCGGTCCCGGTACAGATTTATCTGATTGCCAAACACGCCCTTCACCTCTGACAAGACCTGTATTAATCACAACTTGTGAATGTGTGTAATGCCAGGTCTTCACCGTGGTTCGGATCACACGTTAAACTGTAGGTCCTCCATTTCATTTCACAATCACCCCTACCATTGCACATTAGCGTAAGTGCGTATAATTCGAACGGGTAGTAAGACGCGGTGCTAATAATAATAATAATAATAATAATAATAATAACGATAACGATAACGATAACGATAACGATAACGGTGGCGGCGGCGGCGACGGCGACGGCGACGGTGACGGTGACGGTGACGGTGACGGTGACGGTGACGGTGACGGTGACGGTGACGGTGACGGTGACGGTGACGGTGGTAGTAGTAATAGTAGTAGTAATAAAAAATAGTAATATTCAAACAAGGGCCACCACATCACCGGCAAACCAGAACAAACGAGCCTGATATTTAGACCACTTGCCCATCGGTGCGGGTCTTAAATCACCCAAATTCCAAGGCGTCAAGCTATACAAACCAAGCGGTCGCCGTCTGTTAGCGAAGATATTGCCAACTTCTGCGCATAGAGGGTATCATGTGGTCAACACAACAAAACCCTTCGACCATCGATCTCAGTTTTCTTGACCACAGTAAATACTTTTTCATTCAAGTAGTTCCTCATTTGTCCTCACGAATCTGAGATGACCCCGTTCCAGATCCACTGCTTCACAGAAAAATATGGAAGTGCTGGAGATCGAACCCGGGACTTTTGTATCTGTAGCCAAGAACGCTAACCAGTAGACCACAGAGGCAGTCTTATATCATTCAAAGCAGCAAATAATTCTTAGATATATTTAAAAAAATACTGTATCTCTTGCACGATAAGAGATTTCCCAATAGACGGGAGGATTGCTAGTCATATTTTCATAGGAAGAACCGTATCCGACGTTTAGAAAAGTTATTATATCTACTTTCACGTATTCATACGTCAAGTTATGTGAACTGTGGCTGTAACTTTTGATAGATATTATCAATTCCTATAGTAATAATAATAATAATAATAATAATAATAATGGCGTGTTTGAGCTACATAATTCGTAGCCCATTAGTGGAAAGATTGACCAGTACTACTGTACTAAGGGACGCCCGAATGTACTAATCGTACATCCTTTCCGTGGAGGCTCTTTCCATGTCCCAATGAGATGATGGGGACCGTGAATATTACGGGTCGAAAACAATAAAGGTCAACTTAAGTCTAATTAATCAAACCCTGTTTAACATGGGAATTATAATTATTCCCCTTTCAATACAGTCGAGACTCGAACCCGGAACCTCTAGTTCAGCAGACACTAAACCACGAGGATGGTTACCAATACTTATAAGATAGCACTAGTAATAAAATAGGAAAATGTTATCAATGTTGACCACAAAAAAAAACAAGTTTGTATTGTCTAAAACGTTTAATCTCTACCAGAATCCTGCTATAGTTACAATGGTGCGTGTCACTTATGCCGTTGTTACCCACAAGTGGAGGGGGGCAGGAGGGGTATCACAGTTGTACCGTGACGTCGTAAATCAGGAGGTACACTGAGTGTGTCGGACATATAATGGCCGCCCCCGTTCAGAGTCCGTGTAGTGTAGTTCAGTCCGACCATGGGGACCCATCACACATCCTCCAAACAAACAAACATACATACACACATACATACATGCATACATGCAAGAACGCGCGCGTGCAAACGGACAAGACACGCTGCGCACATTGGTGCTGGTACTCGTGGACACTCTGATACAATAAAATATAGATACTTACTTGGTTAACATATTTAATTACATTTTACGATACCGCAAGATGTGGGAATTTTTTTTTACGGTTATGTTGGTTGTATTTTCAGGATCTTGCACAGTTAATTACAAAAAGTCAGGATTATCTTTTAGAGAATAAACAGCTGACAGTCAAATATATTTTAAAGGATAAAATAGTTTACTAAGTTCACGTCAGATGTATTTTAAAGGATGAAACAATTTACTAAGTTCACGTCAGATGTATTTTAAAGGATGAAACAATTTACTAAGTTCACGTCCGATGTATTTTAAAGGATGAAAAATTTTACTAAGTTCACGTCAGATGTATTTTAAAGGATGAAACAATTTACTAAGTTCACGTCAGATGTATTTTAAAGGGTGTAGACAGTCAAACGTATTTTAAATGAGGAATACGGTTGACTAAATTCAAGTATGGCGTAAATTAAAAAAGAAAACATTTAACTAATTTTGTGTCATCTGTATTTTAAAGTAGGCACGTAGTCTACATATAATTAAAATCGAACGTATTTTAAAGGAGGCAGTCAACTGACTTAATTCAAGTCAGACGTATTTTAAAGAAGGAAAAAATTTGACTAAGTTTATGTCAGATGTATTTTAAAGTAGGCATTCAGTTGACTTGATTCAAGTATAACCAATTTTTAAAGAGGCATACAATTGACTAACACTGCTATAATTGTTTCATATCCCCAGATCAGTATATTACTCTCGCTACCTCAACATATACCCTCCCTTACCAATTTATAGATGGATATTAATATTATGATAATCGACCGCTTTCCTTGTGCCTTAGTGCAAACCCAGGGGACTCTGGTTCCATTCCAAACGATTCCTAATATGTTAAGTTTGTTTGTAAGTAATGTGTCAATATAACCCTGAGTCCATATATTACAAACTGTATCGGTGGACTTGAGGGCTAAACGTTAAGCTTGTTTAGTAAGTGGGTTAAAGGGAGGTTAGTGCTTGAATCCTGGCGAGGTGTATTGGTGTTTTTACCTATGTTTTACTGCTCACCCATCACGCCAATTCTTGAGTATTCCCTCAATACAGCTTCTTTCTCATCCATAACCCAACAGTGTAGTTAAATGTATCCCGGATGGGTAGCAACACGTGAACATAAATACATATATATATAAAAGTATTATTAATTATTTCCTCAATTTGACCCGCTTCGGTGGTTGCGTGGTCTAACGCGCTACTCTCGGGTTTTACTAGACTGCCAAGGACTGGAAATTGGGTTTCGATCCCAGTTGGGTGCACCGAGGGTGGTTTTTTCCTCAATTGTTATCCACTCTTCCTCCACAAAAATGCGGGTGCACTTCCTCTCAATTCAACCTTCCTAGTCCCGAACCCATTAGTTTAGTTAGTAGAGAGGCATATAACCCGAAAGGGTAGTAGGTGCTAAAAAAAACAAAAAAGCGCCGCTACACCGTCTATTCCTTGTTGTAGATTCTGTAATGGGTTAATTCTAGGTGGAGCGGGTTATCAGCCCTTAATTCCCATGAATTTATATGAGAAAGCGTGAAAGAGCCTACCAATTTTTTTGGGAGAGGTATTTTCACATACCTTCCAGGGTCCTTTTACATGCCAAAATTGACTTGGGATCGACGGCTTTACTTTCCCACCAAAGAAAGTTGTGCTACGAATCTTTATTGGTCAATAAAAATCCGTCGACCCCTGCTAAGTTTGAACACATGGTCATCGGGTCCCGAGGCGAGCACTTTACCCAAATACCACCTAGCTCACCATATTTATATATATTGTGCAACTTAAATAAACTTATAGTGGTAACAACAATATTAATACGTTTCATATAAATATTTTGTATTTAAACTCAACCTAGTCATGCACCGAATATTGATGTTTGGACGGGTTGCCTCGAGTCATTTGTTTCTGTCGAATTCATTCTTGCTCTATACACGGTAGGAGAGGTGTAAGTTTTATTTGAACAGAGAGTACACGTTGCAGCGCATGAAACTGAACGGTTGTGTTGCATGCACTCTGATAAAGCATTGTTCCTCAAACTGCGTAGCGCGTACCAGCCTAGGGGCAAAGTAGCAGGAATAATACCATAGCTCTGTTTTAAGTTGTGGAAAAGGGTTTAATAACTGACAATATTGATGGCTTCAGGGCGGGAAAGTCACATTACAACAATTTTTTTTCCCAGGACAACAACTTTAATAGTATCTCAAATGATCTCAGTAAAGATTTTTTTATATTAATTTAAATATGACACGGACCTCTTCAAACAATAATCTAAAGGGTATTATAAAGTTCTCCTGATTGTCTAACAAATGGCAGTACTAACTCAGTTTGAGTTAAAATTGAACTTTCCCCATTCCCCCACACCCCCTCCCGATACCCTTTAATTATTTTATAAATTATTTTGCCAAGAAACTTATAATTTCTGGGCTATAAGAACACGGGACTTCTTGAGTATAGGGAACCTTTAAACAATTTATAATATGCTTGCTTAAAAAAGTTTACATATAATTCTCTGTAGAAGTTAGACATTCTAAGCCCACTTCGGTGGCCGCGTGGTTTAACTCACTTCTCTCACAGTACACTAAACTGACAATAACGGGCAGATTGAGGTTAAAATCCCAGTCGGGTTTACTAAGGGTTTTTTCAAAATGTTTTTCCACTCTCCAGCCATGCAAATACTGTTACTATTCCTATAAATATCTCTTTTTGCCCTCCAGTAAACTACCTTTAATTTTAGAGCTAGTTATCTAATTCCAAAAACTCCTCCGGGGGATCTTATGAAAACCCTAGATATCAAGTTTTAGCCCGATCGGTAAATTGGTTTCAGCTCTAGATACAGACAGACGGCATACTAAAATATTTGATCGACTTAATTGGCAGCCCCCTGTTGTTCGATCCAAAAAATAGAGGCAAGCTGCAATACAGTTCCGTACAGCATGTTGCATATGCAATCTACCTCGCGGCGTTTCTTTGAAGACTGGCCAAGTTTGTGATACTCTTTGCGGCAGTATTTGTACGCAACCTTTTATACACAACTGTTGAGCTGGGCACATAACCTCCTATTTATGATTTCGTTTTATTTTTCTGTGTTCGTATTGTATACTAGTTGATGTACTCGGCGGTGCGTGGGGAAGATGTTTTTAGTTTATTGATTGTATGTATGTAGAAGGTAACCTTAAATTTTAACATTCTGTCTATGAAGTTCACATGTCCATTGAAAAGGAATACTTAATTTTAAAATTCCGGACTTCTGCTTGAGGTAGATATCGCACTATTCTTATGAGAACCAAACAAACTCTTCATTTTTATTAATATAATATATTTGAGCAGTCAAATTATTGGATAATTTTCTCTACTCTAAATAACAAGTTGATTTTTAAATACATATTACTGCCACCTTCCCGTCCTATTTATTAATAGCACTACGCGCTACTACAAAATGTGGTGTTGTAAAGAGGTTACAAAAAGGATATAAAGACTTGACTTGGGAGCTCACGAAAGATCTGGTTTTGTAAGAAATGTTAAAGGGGACCAGGAAGCCCCTATCTTTCCTGTGTTAAATCACTGATTTTAAGGCACACTTTTCTCAATACTTTTACAAGAAAAAAACATGACATTTTTACTCAGTATTATTCAATATATTTTTATAATTCAACAGGGGAGTTTTTGAAAATATATTTTACTTTTCTCGATGGATATTTTTAAATAGTCAAATTATTTAGTTTATTTTTTGAGCTAAACAAATACATATTTCATCTTAAGTAGATAATTTTTCAAATTCCTTGTGTTAAAGTGAGGACTAACTTAATAAGAACGCGAGGTAAATATTTCAGATATATCGAATTAATAGAATCTGAGAAAAGTGTATCCAAGCTAGGCAAAATTCAGTTCTGAGTATTGTGTATTTGAAGATAAACTAAAAAACATTAAGTAAGAATCTTATAATGGTAACTTAAATGTTCATGTATTTACTTATGGCAGTGTATGCCTGCTCCAAAGCTTTTGACAATATTGTCATTGATACAATTATTATGTTTACATCTAGTTCATTTTAGAAACCATTGTAATTGTCAAGTTCTTTCAGCTTCTGTTTTGATTCACCGTTAGGCTTTTATTCTCTTAAGCGCACAGGCATTGACATACTCGCTCCAATTTCTAGGTTAGGCCTAAGCACACGAACATTCTTTTCTTGAAAACTACAACTATTATACGTTGAATTCTATCACAGTGAATGTATTTCATACAAAACAAAAGTAACTTCAACTCAAAAACATTCTTATAAAGAAATAGAATTAGAAAAACAAATACTTTAATAATTACTGTTGAGTAAATAGTCAGCAACAATAAGAGTAGGCAAACAATCCCACTATCACAATTTAAACAGTGTTACCAAAGGCCAAAGGACGATATCCAATAAATATTATGCTAATTGTCCACTTGAAACGCTAGTAGTAACGCTTTTTGTATGATTCTTCTAATAATAATGTGAAACTTTTCTGCAAAACAACAATGCATACATCTGGTTTATGTTTTATTTCTCGTCTTTCCTATTTGATATTAATACCATGTTATATATCATTGGAAATGGGAAAAAACTTCTATATCTAAAATCATTAAAAACAAATATTTTGATATTTTTGAATTTTTTTCGGTCCGGTCCCTTAATCGATGGCCCGACTGACACCCTCTGTAATCCCTCACAGATTCGAACCCCGGTATCCTGGGCACTATGGTTGCCCTCCAGTACAAGTACCCGACAACCCGACGTTCTAGCCCGTGCAGCCCGTGACCCCTCTGAATAGATATTATTTTGTCAGCCTCGATAGCCCTAAAACAGAACCATATATACTATAAATTGACCCCATTGCTAAGAACAACGCTGACACATTGTTTTGAATTGTCAGCTGTTAGGTCCTAATGTTTACTAGCTCATCAAAACAAGTGTAACTAGACCAGTTCTGTCGATCGCTTCTTCCGACACTGCGACGTTAATATAAACAAACACCGAAAATTAGGGCAGGGTGGTTTCATTAGTATGTTTGATTATTTTTGTTACTTTTAAGAGCATAAAATTTTAAATATAAACAAAATTTTACTGACAAAACAATAAACTGTAATGGACGAACCCAAATTGCATACAATTATAGTAATAAGCTTTTTCTTTATATTTATATTTTTTTAAATAAATTATATTTGTGTTGTTAAAAATTACTAAAACTAATCCTGTTCCATGAAAACTTAAATGGACACATTAGTGGACTATCGTGGCGTGTTGCCATGGTAAACAGAGCTTTGAATCTGTGATATGTTCTCTCCTACTTTGTAGGCCTACTACCCATTTGAACAATCATACGTTCATTGATACCTGACCAATAATTGTTCTACTGGGTGATGATAACGTATCATAGATAGCGTTTAAACTACAGAAGCCCCATGGCTTCTTTGGTGCTGACTGACAGCTCACAGCTGACAGCTGACGGCTTTGAAAAGCTTCCAGACAAAATTTTGTATCCTTACGCCGAACCATATGATCTGCAAAAAACATGTGTTTAGCAGCTGTCACTTCTGACAGTCAAAATTTAGGTATATACCAAAATGTTGACTGTCAGAAGTCAGCTGTGAACTGTCAGTCAGCACCAAAGAATCCATGGGGCTACTGTAACTTTGCTTAAACTAACAGCAAGCCACTCCATTTGGAACCATGTTAAATTATTCTAAAACAAATATAATATGGCTCTCATTGAAACAATAACAATATATATTTTTTTAAACTAGCACCACGTCTTACTACCCGTTCGGTTTGTACGCCTCATATTTAAATAATAGAAATTCGGGTCTTTTAGTAGCGTATACATTAACCTTTCATAGGTAAACCATTTTCAATATACTTTCTAGCAATTTACGTTTCATATTTTTGTATACACTAACATAGCAAACATTACATAAGATAATTATATTTATTAGTGGTTATTTTATTTTTCTAAGGGATAATTTAAGCTACCGAGTAGCATATCGAAAAATAAGAGCTCAATTCAAATATTAAACATCCCATGAAAATGACATTAAACGTCGATAGTATGGAGTAACAATTGAATTGTGGGAATATGTATATATGTCAGGGTATGTTATCTCCCCCTCCCACCAAACCTCAAACATCGATTAACATAACCATAGAGTATGATGATCACGTTTTGGAAACAACCCCCACTTCACATTAAAAGCAACACTATCATAACCATGTTGACTCGGATGGAAGGAAAATGGGAAGGGGTAGTTTCGCGCTATCGCAGCCGAGGCCTTCATTTATTCATTCGGAATGGGTTGTAGGGAATGAGAGGTTAAGAACGGGGATGGGGTAGGGGGTAGAAGAACATGCATACAGTATTCTGCAGGTGTATCCAGGCTGTATTTTAACAGTTCCCTCAGGTATCGTAAGGCTAGCTTGTTTGCAATATCTATTGAGCAGTTTTAGTGATGTACGTATACAAATGTAGAGGGATGCATTTTAAGCATACAATTCAAGCATATATGTCTAATATAAGGGTCGGCCATCTTTTTTGGACCAAGATATACATAAACTTGGATATCTCTACAAACACATTAAAAACAATTATACGTCCTTTAGAACCGATTTTGGCCATTAATATCATATTACCATCCCGATTTTAATAAAAAAACTACTAGTATTTTAAAAGCATCTATTATCTTTATAAGCCTAGACCTCGGTGAACTTGGGGTAAAATACTCGACTCAGGACCCGATGTTCGTGGGTTCAAATCCAGCTAGGCTCGACCAATTTTTCTTGAACGATAAAAATCCGTAGGTAAACTTACTTCTTAGAAAAAGTAAAGCTTTCGGTCGTCGAGGCATGTAAAATATCCTTGGAAAGTATGTAAAAATACCTTTCCAGCAAAATTGATACTTACTTTCACGCGCGCTCATAGAAATTCAGTGTGGAAGATTACGAGGAACCCCCACACTTCCTAAACTTTTCTATCAGATAGTGCAGGCAGTATTAACCAACCGAAAGGCCGAGTGCATGTCTGGCTCCTGATGTATATAAATCTCATCAACCCAAGATTAATGCTGTTGTCTCAAGAATATCTCTAGAATAAATGTAATTTGGAATTAATAAAGATTAATAAAATAGCTCTGGATATTTTTTAGATGCAAAATTTGGTCCACCAGTGCTTCGTGACCCGTTAGTTGTATCCTTTAGAGCGCGGTGATCCCTTCCCTTCTGGATGACCTTTCTTGCCCCCATCTAACCAACCCCATTAACCCCTAACCTCCCCCCCCCCTCCAACCACCAGCGTGCTTGCTGATCGACTCTGTGGCTCATCAGATCTTTTACGAAGATGCAAAAAACCCATGGGTCACATTTAGAACATCAAAAGTATTTTCTTGCAATGAAGAGGGGGTGTTAGGAGGGAAGGGGGGTGAGAGATGGGAAAGGAATAAAAATCCTTTTCGTATGTAATTTTTTTTTTCCTTGAAGCTCAAGTTGAAACGAAGAAAATGGGATGCGGGGACGACCTCTTTATGATGCAAACTAGAAGAGGCGGCTTCGTGTCAAGGTGTAAAGACTGTTATAAGGTTGGATCACTCAATAGGTGAATCATTTTATGTTTAACTGTTTAGATGATTTGAAGAAGGGAGAAGAAATTTTCTTACTAAATTGATCGCAATTGGCTTTGTCTTTCTTCTCAAAATAATCCAATCATCAAGTGACATTCCCTGGAAAATACTCTAAAAGACAATAAATGCCACTTCCGAGCACTAACACTTTGTACCTCGACTTAAAGTCATGAAATGAAGAAACTTAAGATGAGTTTCTGATATAGAGGGAAATCAAATTGCAAGGAGTTTAATTACTCGTCCTCGTGATGTGGGCATATTTGCCAAAGCCTTTAAAGGCTTTGTTTAACTAACTTTGAGTCCCTGACGGTGGGAATTTTTGTATTTATTTTATGTTCAGGAGTAGTTAGTACACATGACTTTAATTATGTGTATAGTCCAATTTTCATAGGAAGTGTCTATTAGAGAATACAAACATAATTTTTGCGATTAATGTTGTTGATACCTGCTTCGGTGGCCAGGTGGTCTAACACGCTACTCTCATGTCAGACTAGACTGCTAAAGACGTGAATATCGGGGTTTGATCCTGATCGGTTTCCCTGAGGGTGTTTTTCCTAAATGGTTCTACACTCTCCTTCCACGCAAATGCGGGCGTATCACATCAAAATCCAACCTTACTAATCCATAACCCACTCGTATAATTAGTACATATGCGTATAATCCGAGCGGGTAATAAGATGCGGTGCTAAAAAAACATTGTCGATAACACCTGCTTCAGTGGCCGCATAGTCTAAGGCACTACTCTCACAGTAGACTAGACTGCCAATGACAGGAAGATCAAGGTTCAAATTTCAGATGGGTATTTGATGGTTTTCCATCCTCCCTCCACATAAATGTGGGTATACCTTCTATAAATATACTTTCCTCACCCCTAATACCACTAGCGTAATTATTAGATAGGCGTATAACCCGAACGGGTAGTAAAACGCAATGGTAAAAAATATTTGAAATGTTTTATTGTTATTTTATAGGTATTTTTAATATATATAAAAAATGACAGCTGCAGATCACATGAGCTGACGTATGAACACGTAAACGTATATATAGTAGCTTTTCTAACTATCAGAGCTGATCTTCCTATGAAAATTGGACTCTGGTTTGGACTAATGGAACGAAAGAACAATCATTATAATGATTGCATCTCTTGGTACAAATATAAATACAAGTTGTCGACTAGTAGATAATATTTATAAACTCTAGTTTTTATATTTAGCTAAGACAATAGCACAAATAATATTTTATTAAATTAAGATTTTATTTAGGTAAAATAAATAACATATTTTCATCAGGATATAACTGTATTTAGTTACACATTGTAATACAATGTTTCGTTATTGTTTGTTTTTTTCTAAATCTTACCACCCGTCCATGCTGTGTGCACTCATGGAGTTGAGATAAAGAGGATAGGCTTGTAAGCAAATGAACCCTTATCTAAGTGATGGGAATGTAGAAACACCCTCAATATACACGACCGTGATTATAACCCCNNCCCCCCCCCCCAACCTCTACATCACAACCAAACTAGAACAGACGAGAGTGACACCTTAGTCAGCGCATCCACAAGTGTAGTATAATCATGTTATTAAAGAGAAAACATAAGCGGGAAAATTATGAGCTGTATCAAACTTTAACTAAAGTACAATAGCAATCCGTTTCGAGGAGGGGTGGGGTAACCATTTTATGGACAAAATTAGACATTAGTGAAGTAGATAAATTTTGAAGCACAGCCTCCTAGATTAGACTCATTTTGCTTACCAGATGGGATCTTAATTTTCAAAATAACCAATTTGCACCATTTATAAATAATGCAAACACTTAAAAAGTTATTTATGAGTAATAATTTAATAAATATATGTGCTAATTGAACAAGTTGAAATTGACCACGTCAAACCCTTGATTTTTTCAATTTATATTGTACATAAGTTATTATTTTATAAAATAATACTGTGGTAGACCAAATTATCAATATATAATATCTAAAAAATATCTATAATGTTAAATTACATAATTTAGCAAATTTATTTAATTTTAGGTTATCTGTGGATGCACGTTTTAATTTATTTTTTAAATACTATGTTAAGCAAAGGGGATAGTAATGTCTTAATCTAGGGCGTAAGGATAAAGAAGGTTTCAGAAGATGTGCACACATATTAGCGTGGAAAGAGGATTCAAAGATCAGACTGAAAGTCCCCCTTGATGGATATAGACGAGATTTAAACCCCCGACTTTCCTGACACCAGAAATCAAGTTCATTGCTCTCCGAACTTCTTATACCACGTGGCCACCTTATGAAGCTTGTGGACATGAGTTCTTGAAAACAATTTACTATCACAGTTAGCTTTTGAAAGTGTTCCATGATATACTTAATACATAATATAATATTTAAAACAAATAAAAGAGCTACTGAAAGAATAAATTCGCTTTTTTATAACAAATATGTCTTCACAACATAATAAATTACTTTTTTGCGTTACTCCCTGTCGGGAAATAATAGGGGTTGGGGGGGGGCACGAATACTCCCCCTCCTTAGGTTGAGAAGAGCCAGGCTGTGACTTGTACAGTGGATTGA
>CABFWB010001645.1:0-36572 GCA_902151455.1 Timema bartmani
GTTTACTGGGGGTGGTTTTTCCAAAATGGTTTTCCACTCTCCTACACAAATGTGAATACACTTCCTCTAAATTCAACCTTACTCCACATATGTGCTGCCAACTATTGCAATCAATTAGGGGTGTGCAAAGCTTCAAACACTTTGACTTCATTTTTTTTTAAATCGTCATTTGACAATTACGAAGTGGTCAATTTTTTTTATTTTTTATTTTTTAAGTTAAAACACATTTACCTCTATATTTTTTTCATTTTCTGCTGTTATTTACATCATAAATCAGTGTTCACATAAAAAAAAATATTTATATTACATTTGGTGATAACACCTTAATTTATCATATAAAGATGAAATATTTTAATTAAGTTTGAAATTTAACATTTTGTAAATTACATTCAATACATAGATTTATATAGTTAATGCAAAGTATAATATTTTTAACTAACATTTAACTTTTTTTTTAATATCCAAACTTCGATTCGGCTTCTAAAATATCTCATATTGTTTGATTTAACCTAGCTTTGAATTGATAAAGAACACTTTGTACACCCCTACAATCAATTCAAATATTTGGGAATTCATTCTTGTTGTAGAAAGAATACAAATTGTGTACACCAGCCTCACATGCGATTTTGCCACTAATTATGCCAAATTCTTGTATGTTGTATCGCTACCAAGTTTATATAAAGCTCTAATAGTGTTTTTATTTGAATGTCATATTTAAAATTGTGTTTCTTTGGTTAAAAATAGAACCCTTTGATTATATAATTTATTGGTTTTCAAACCACCCATATCTAGTTGGGACTGAGGTGACCTCAGATAATATGAACATTATAAAACACATCACACTAAATGTTCACAACTTTAAAAAAATTTATCAACAAATTAATAAACTTTTGATGCACCTCTCAGTGGCAGGCAACTGACAACTAAGATGAACAGCAGACAATACTATTTTTGGTACTACGGTACGATGAGACACCTCTGATTTTGGAAAATCGTGACTCTACTTTAAATATAAATACAGTAGTCTTTCCATAGCTTAAGATTTCACATAATTTGAGATAGGGATCTGTCCGGTTCACATCCTGTTGCATTGTTGCATTCTGAGTAAAAATAATAATTTAGAAGGAAATGTTGTGAAAATTTGACAATCTTTTTTTTAATATACCTTCCTGGTTGTTGTACACAATCTCTCTTATACTATGTTCTGGTACTACATAAATATATATCAAGTGTCTTTTACCTTAAAACATTTAGTCAAGATGGGCCCAGTCTGGCTCAATTTGGACTGTCTAGAATCTAATGTGTATATTTGATGTTAAGTAATTGCATACATTATAACAAAACCATGTCTAAAATAAATTTTCATCTTCAAATTCAACTCTTAATGTATGCTCTCATTCCAGTGTGTCATCACATTCCCTCGACATCCTGAGTCAAAAGGGCCTTCACCCCACAGGTTTAATTCTAGAGGCCCCCTTCAATAACATGCGGGATGAAATTAGAGAACATCCTTTGGCAAGGGTAAGTTAAAATATATTTTATAAAATAAATTATTATATTTGGAAGAAGGT
This sequence comes from Timema bartmani, assembly GCA_902151455.1. Lineage (NCBI taxonomy): Eukaryota > Metazoa > Arthropoda > Insecta > Phasmatodea > Timematidae > Timema > Timema bartmani. The sequence continues at coordinate 1,572 of CABFWB010001645.1, forward strand.
ACAGAATAGTTGGATGGAAATATATAAAAGGAACGAAAATATGGCTTTTACAAAGAAATGAAAAACATAGTTCACATTGCTGCCGTTGGACAAAGAGGTAATGGTCGCTGCCTCTTGAAGAAAATTGATCGTTACCGCCAAATACCCAGACCTAGGTTTCATTCTCTTGGAACTCATCAGGAGGGAGTGTGAAAAACGCAATGCAACTTCCTAAAAGAGGAAACCAAAAAAACACAAAAGGGGAGACTAAGAGAATTTGTAATGAATGATAGGACACATAGATAGGAACATGTAAAAGGAATAACCTAGTTAGTGTCTTGGTGTTCTCAGCCACAACTGAACCCTGAACAGAATTTCCTCCATTTGACACTCACCATTCCAGTTAAATATCACTCAGAACCAAGTTTGGAGGAGGGCTAGTGCTTGCAGTGAATAATTATTGTAGGGAAGAATTAAATTAAATAGCTATAGAATAGAGAGAAAAAAACACATTATAATGCCATTTGGTTTTATCTCATTTAAGTAACTGATGCCCGTTTACTAAAAATAAATGTATTCAGTAAATAGGTCATTAGTGACAATAACCTAAAGAATGACAAAATAACTGTTCACTTTAATTTCCCATATTTGAAATAAGAAAACTTATTAGGTTTTTATCTAAAACATTTGATCCTTTGTCATCAACAACTGGAGTTGACTAAATTAAGTCAAGTTGTCTACTCTTTCGATATTTTAAACATGATTTTAATAAAATTCCATCACAACTTCAGATATAAGGTGCAAATAAGTAATAAGCAAGATCAGATGATATTGATTTTATATTTTAACTAAAACTAGGTTTGAATTATTCTTTTTTCATAGTTTTTAAACACCAAGCTTTGTTGATAATGTAGCATGAGTGAAATTTATAGTAATGCCCAGTCATGTGTATCTTTTTAGGCATAACTTTAACATTCTCTAGAACTTGTGAAAATGGTCCTATTTACCAGTTTGCTACATACGCTATATATTTCTTAAAAACTCTTGAAGAATGTTTACATAATCACCCCTTCTTTTTGTTTGTTCTAGGTTTTTAGGTTTTTACCTTGGTTTGATTTCTGCTTTGCTGACTCTGTAGGAGAAAACAACTTACTATTTGAGACCGATAAACATTTACGAAATATTAGGTCTAGAGTCCTCATATTACATGCAGAAGATGACAAAATCATTCCTTTCAAGTTGGCAAAGAAAGTAAGTATATATTTTAACTAGTATTCTGTTTAAAAATTACATTTAGGCATTGTGACTATATCATTAAACTTTGCTGTTTACTAATAATATTTATATTTCTAGTTGTATGAATCTACAGTTCAAGGAAGATCACCGCATTTCGGTAAAGTGAAGTTTGTCAAGTTTGAGGGTAAATGGGGACATGGTCATAAGTGGATATGCAGATCTCCAGATTTACCAAATGTTATTAGGTACCTATTTATTCTTTATACTTTGACATAATTTCAATTATATTGCAATGAATATTCATTTCGATTAAATTTTCTCTCTTTTTTTTTCAACTTAATGTCAGGAGATGGTGTAGTTTTAAGTAATATAAATTTTAAAAATATATCTTAGATAGGGATTTGAGCGCTTGATATTTGGCCTAGCATGCATGCCACTGCTATTATATAAATTATCCAAATACAATACACATTTCTCACTTAATTTCTTCCAAGATTCAAGAAATTAAGTGATAAATATGTCTTGGGTATATTTCATTAATTACCAAAGGTTTATGGTTTGTATCCCAATCCAGGGCACTTTTTCAAACACTTATATTAAAAAAATGCCATGGCGTGAGCCCGCAAATGCGCTACATCGACCAAGCGTCCGCCGTTATTCAGATATTCAGAAGCTATTTGAATGAAATCTCATAATTTTGTGTTATTACCACACAGAAACTGTTGAATATTGCTTAACCACTCATATTTTTCATAGTAATGCTCCATTTAAGGCGGTCAAGAATTATGTTAAACTAGAGATGGTCCAATGAATCCTTCGAATCCTTAAAAATATTTGAGAATTATTTTCTTTCTTTTCAATTGAAATTTGTTTTAGATCTCTAATATTGCTTATTGGGTCCAGAACTAATTATAATTATGGATGAACTTAACAACCAAGCCCCAGAGCAGTAATTTAACATCTAACTGAATGTATGAAATAATTAATCGATTATAAGAAAGAATGTTAACATTTAGTTACTATTTGTATTATGTATTGTTCTATTATATTTATATTTACTCTTATGTTCATAACTATTCCAAGATTCGGATTCAAGAGTCGAGATTCAAAGATAAATTAGAGATTTGGATTCGTAAAATAGTTGATTCTACCCACCTCTAATACTATTGAAAATAAACTTTAAACATAATGAAGGTTCATCTAAATTACAATTTAGTTTAGTTACTGACCAAGAACCATTTCGACAATATTTTAATAAATACCCTATTATAGTATAGCTCTTTTGGGACAGTTCATGTTTATTTGTGTTTTGACCTTGCAGGCAATTTGTTGCTGAGGACTGATCATACATTCATCAGCTAAGGGAAAGCTGGCTTGTTTGTTGAACACTTTGATTGCTCAGACTTTGAACTTTAATGTGATATGAAAACCATTTCAAAATGGTTTTAAACACTATAATACCATTCTAAAATAAATTATTTATAGTTTTATATAGTGTTTAGTACAAATTATTTCTGTTACTTTGTTAATATTTTGTGGATAAATTGTTTACACACTATATGGCACATGCTCACAGCCTTTAGCGTTACACACCCTCATTAAAACATAGAATTACAAGATATACACTGCAATCACTGCCAAATGTTGTTAATTGTTTCTTCTACATGTTCATATTTTATATGTCCTATCATTTCTTATCAATATTTGTTTTCTTTATTTTTGTGTTTTTTTGGTTTACTTCTTTAAGAAGTTGCGCTGCGCGTTTCACACTCCCTCTCTGATGAGTTTCGATAGAATGAAACCTAGGTTGAGGGTGTGAGTGGTAACAATCGATTTTCTACAAAGGTAGTCATTACCTCTGTTTCTAGTGGCAGCAGTGTAAAATTTTAACTGTGTTCCTCCTTTCAATGTAAAAGTCAAATTGTGTTTATTCCCTTTGTTTTTACCTCAAAAAATAGACAAGGGGTTAAAGAGCAATTAATATTATTTTATTTCCTATAATTTACTGAAATCCATGGTTGGGCAAGCTTTAAATACTGTGAGCATAAATTTGAGAACTATTTGTTATTGATTTTACTTGCAATACACTTTTCTTTGGTAGAACATATTTGTCACATAATTTGTATACATAAAAAAATTGTTTGTATCTTTACTGGGAGTTTGATTATTTGTTTAAAGATAAGTTTTGAAATAAAAGAATAGAGAAATGCTGATGTGTTTTTTTTTATCTTACTACATAAATAAAAGAAAAAAAATTGTGCCAAACAGCTATATTGACTAAACTGAATTAAACATTGAAAGGAGGATTGAAGGTCAAACCTTAACACTTATCAGAAAATTAAAGGTCTCAAAAGTTCACACTTTATTAAAACAACAACAAAACACATAATTATTTAATTTTGAGGTACATCAGCCCCCTTCTTCAGCAGAAGAGAGTAAAACACAAATTGCAGTTTTACTCTCTTCTGCCGAAGAAAAAGAAGTGTGTACTCCAAAATGAGATAATTTTGTATTTTGTTGTGTTTTAAATGTGAACTTTGAGGCCTACAATTTTCTGGTAAGTGTATAGGTTTGACCTTCAATCCTCCTTTCAATGTTTAATGTCACATAAAGAAAAATAAGCAGTACAGTGCACTGAACAGACTTTCTCGCTCCTTTATCTAAATTATACTTACAACTTGTAACTAATATTAAATGAAATAATAGACTCCTAATGAACTCATTGTGTCATTGGCCCTCTAAAATTCAAATAATAGACATTGTTATAGAAATATAATAGGTAAAAAATATCACCTCACCAAAGAACATGAATAAAATAATATACACTTTTACAGAAATATGTTATTTTTTATGTGTATTTTACAACCTCTCATTTCCCAAAACTTCAATTAAAATATAAATTTGCCTTTAGCTAAAAACTAATTGATTATATAGAATATTTGGGCTCTGCAAGTACTCAGATTTCGGGCCGAGCTTGTTGTTAAAGCTCAGGATCAAGGTCGAAGGTTGTGTAGGCTCATTATTTTTTAGCTTCCTCTTGAAGTACATACAAATCAATTTTTTAATGCTCCTGGAGACCCTAGCAAAATGTGAACAAAGTTTTCAACATTTCAAAAGAGACTTCTAACTTCATTTTTCTCAAGGCCTCCCTAACTTTGTCCAAGCAAAGAACCTGTTCTTTAATTTTCTGAATGAAAAGTCACAATTATTCTACCTCTAACATTGAAGAGTCAATTTCAGGGTATTATTCTTATACAAATTGGCAAAATATCAGGGGTGTGGGGGGGGGCGATGTCCCCGAATCCCCATAGGCCATGAGGACTAGATATAACTAGCTCAAGATAGGGATAGGGTGTAATGAGGGGGACTGGATATAACTAGATCAAGATAGGGATAGGGTGTAATGAGGTGGACTGGATGGAACTAGCTTGGGATAGGTGGCATACTTTATTAATTAAGTGTGCCATGAACTCTCTTGAGTTCCTAATGTCATAGAGTAATTAAGTAAGTAAAATAAATCTTCTACTTTGTAAGATTAAGATATTACACCAAGTGTCACATTTTAGCATTGAAATTCACCCTCGTTGATCCTTAATTGTCCAGATAGGTTTTAAACAATACATATGGTGGGGAATCTGACTCTACGACTGTGCTTAATTTAATAGTTAGACCTCCTAAAGATATAAAACCTGGATCATTTATTTTTGCATTTTATACTTTAAGTATTCACTTCCATTTTCCCAACTGAGACTCACTTAACTTTGTCGCAAATTTAATGTTTTTTCAAGTTGTCCATACTGAAGTGTCCCTGCTACTCACTACGACAAGAAGCTTGTGTATAGAGTTGTCAAATCTAATTTGGTATTTAGATACAGGGCTAACACATTAGGTTTTGATTATGTTATGCATGTAAATAAACATGCATATCTTAAACAATATAACACATTTTATGGTAGTCAATGTTACATTTTAACTCCTTTAATGAAAATGTTAAAAGAGAAGGATACTACTACTATTTAACGCACTAGAACACTTCGGCCTGGCTCAGATGGCTGGTTCAACATCCCAGGACATCAGGGCAGATTCTAGGTCGGTACTTTAAAAGCTTCGACCTCCCATCCCGAAGGATGGGATGATCCGGTTCAGGCCGGATACCCAGGGAAGGCGGGAATTAACTCCTCCTTCCCTTCCATTTTTTCACTGGTTGGACCGACACTGGGGACTGTGCCTTCCACCTATCCAGGATGGTATCCACTCACAAAAGCGACCTTGTGATCTCCACTCTTTCTAATATGTATGGATGCGAGATTACGCCCAATGCGCATAGAAAAGTAATTCCCCACTATGCGTGCGTACGAGTGGAGGCGCCCATGTTCTAACACATGCACTACTAACTATCCAGGTTAGCACCGGAGCTCTAAAACGACTCACTGCATGACGGACAAGGCCTGGGGCCACAGGCCCAGAACCCCAGTGGCAGTGGCCCGGACCCTAAAGTCCAGAACCCTACCAGTCTGCTAACATCATCACTCATCGGTAATTAAACTCACTGCTCCACAGAGTCCAACTCGTTTCTGGGCAGCCGCCAGGAGCAAGCTTGCAATGTGGGCTTTTGGCTCAGCCCTGTATACTACTTATAATGGAAGTAGTAAAATGGGGGCATACCAGTTCGCAGGGCCACCCTGAGTTCCTGTAGGTAACCGATGCAGGCATCATTTTCTCTGGCACGAGAGGAAGGAGGGTACCGCCACTTGAGAAATAATTTTTTAGCCTACTATCTGAATAAAAAAAAGTTTACTCACTGTATTTACAAATCCACAAGAAAATGCATACAATAAATTCAAATATTCAATAAAGTAAGGCATTTAAATAAAATATAAATTATAATACAACCCTTAACTTAAATACACAATCTTACAATCTACGACAACTGTAGAGAACAACAAACTACATTACAATAAATACAATACAACTAATAATTTTTATTGCTAATATCTACACAAAATAACTCAAATTATAGGGGTTCCCCTTCTTAGACACTATGGCATTGCAATTCAAAAATTATAATTTTGATTTTGAAAACTTTTTTTTCTTGTAAAATGTTCCCGTTAAAGTTAGTTAGGAGCTATTTGGTTTCAAGCCAGTTTTAAAATGAAATGAAAAGAACAAAGATTTCTTGTCATAGAGTGGCGATTTAAACTTTGCTATGCTATATGAACAAAAATTCTTTGTTGAAATTTTTGCTAATTTTCACCTTGGACTAGAGTTAATAAGACCATAAAGTAAAATTAATGAATCTATAATTTCAATACCACCTTGTCTGGTGGCAGCATTGTAATCTGTGAACTTTTTTCCTCTTTTTACTGTGAGATTCTTATTGTGGTTACTACATCCATGTGTCACAACCCCTAGGGTGGGTGGTGACATCCACAATAATATTAGCAAGGTGGATAAAATTTGTATGCACCTGTGAGTTGCAGAAAAAAAAACTGTGGAGTTCAGACACCTAATTTGAGTTGATTTATTTTATGCACTTATAAAATCCTTGCTAAAACAATCAGCATAAAACATATCAATTCTGACAGATAAAATTTATTTTACATGGAATCGTGTCTGCTTATTTGTTGTGGGATACAGTTTCATATCTCACAGGTCTGAGAACTTGAGGTAGGGAACACATAAGTTAGCTTCTACTCTAAATCCAGGGAAGGCCAACACGTCGATCGCAATTGACTGGTCGATCGCGGCATCATTTTTTATCGATTGCTAGATCACTAACGTTTCATGAGCGAATTGTTTCACCACTCGTCCGATAGAGGTCAGATTGAGATCGCTAACATTTCATGAGCAAATTGTTTCACCACTCGCCCGAGAGGTCATGTTGAGATCACTAACATTTCATGAGCGAATTGTTTCACCACTCGCCCGATAGACATGAGAGAATTGTTTCACCAATTGCCTGATAGAGGTCAGATTGAGGCGAGGGCTCTAACAAACTGTCTCCTACAACCTCGTCACACCTCCCACCCGCAGTACCGTTCGCATATCTGTGAGCGACAAAACATTAGTTATCTGTTGCTTTCATTCTTTGAACTGTTTTGTTAATTTTGTCAAGTTTGGTGAAGTTTTGTGAAAATGAGTGCTCAAAAAGACCTAAAATTTATCCATTTCATTGAGAATGTAAACTGGACTATTTTTTCGTTATGGTTAAAGAAAAGTGTTGCTGCTTGATTTGCAATACTTGAGTGGAGAATTTGGAGTGGCACTTACACACACTGCATAGTAAATATCAGTCTGATTTTCCACCCAACAGTGAAATAAGAAAGAAAAAATTACAGGAACTTAAATCTGAACAGACTGCAGTGAAACCTGTTCACAAAACCATATGATCAATCAAAGGCTGCAACCATCACCTCATTTTAAGTTAATCATAAATTAGCAACAAAATGTAAACCCTTTTCTGATGGTGAATTTATCAAGAATATTTTTGTGGAAATAGCAGATTCTCTATTTGAAAATTTCAAGAATAAAGGTAAAATAAAAAAAAGCCTTTCAAGATCTGCAATTATCTCGGAATACTGTCAAGAAATGTATCGAAAATATGAGCCAAAATATATATGAGCGACAGTTAAAAGATTTTAACCCATGTGTTTCATATTCTTTGCAATTTGATGAGTCAACAGCTGTCAGTGACACTGCTCAACTGGTCGTTTTTATCAGAATGATTTTTGAAAACTTTTCTGCTAATAAAGAATTGTTTGGCATGATTTCATTGAAAGGAAGAACATGAGGTATTGATATTTTCAATGTGTTTAAGGAGCAGATTGACAAGATTAATTTTCCTTTATTTAAGCTTGTGTCAAAGACAGAGCAGCAGCGATGATGGGTAATTTCAATGGATTTATAGCCTAGTTTCAAAAAGATGAAGATTTTCCAAATTTTTTAAGCTATTATTGCATCATTCGTCAGCAAGTTTTAGCTAGCAAGAGGCTTAATACAAAATGTGTCATGAATATTGCTTTTAAAATCGTCAATTCCATCAGAGGTAAATCTCTTCAAAGGTGGCTTTTTAAAATGCAATTGTACGATAAAGAACCAGATTTGGTTTTGCACACAGATGTCAGGTGGCTCAGTCGGAGCAGTTCTTACAAAGATTTCGTGACTGGTTAGATGATATTATCAGTTTTCTTGAACAGAGGGGTGATTATCATTATCAATTTCGTGATATGAACTGGATATGTGATCTGGCATTCTTGGCAGACTTTACTGGAAAACTTAGTTTAGTTTATTGAACTCGGAACTACAAGAGAAAAATAAAACAATCAGTAATTTGATTAGCAGTGTCTCTGCTTTCAAGAGCCAAGCACTGGCTATGATTAAGAATATCATAAATAAACGTTTTGTTCGATTTACCAACATCATGGATCATTTGCAAAAAAAAAAATCCCACATGGACATCAAAACCAGATTCCAGTTTACCATTTATCCATTCAAGGAGGACACAGACACACAACCAATCGCAAATAAATTTGCAGAGCTATTTCAATTGAACCAAGTTACACTGGAAAATGAAATGATTACACTGCAATGTGACATATTTCTGAAAGCCAGGTCTTCAGAAAAATATTTTTGGAACTTTGTTTCAAAGGAAAAGTATCCTTATTTGAGAAAATGCAGCGAACTTTTACATTCCTGCTTTGGCTCTAGATATTTATACGAATCAGCATTTTCGTATTTAAAACAAATGAAAACTAAGCATCAGGCGAATTTAACAGACCAACACACTGAAGATTGAGATTGGCATTGCCCACTTATACACCAGACTTTTTAGCCTTGGCGGAAGAGATGAAGGCACAAACTTCACATTAATTGTGTCAATTAGTTGATAACTTTTGAATTAGTTTTAAAGTGTTAACATGCAATAAAACTCATAACATTATTCAAATTGTATCATATAACTCAAACACATGCAGAGAATCCACAGGTTCTACCTACAGGAAGTCAACGACAAAGGTATGTCTATGATTTAAAAATTTTGGAGGAATAAAATTGAATTATAAGGTCGATCACTAGGAGTCTAGGGGGAAAAAAAGTAGATCTCTATTCCAATCAAGTTGGCCACCCCTGCTTTATAGGAACCTTGGCTCTTGAAGAAATGATAAGATGTTGATTTTCAGCAGAATTAATATGTTAAACTTTTATTAATAATATAACAAAAACTCGCCTCGGTATGCATAGTTGGCTAACACGCTAGTTTCCTGTTGAGCTTGACTGCCGAGATTGGGGAGATTGAGTTTTGAATCTCGGTCAGGTGAACTGGGGGTGGTTTTTCCTAAATGGTTTTCCACTCTCCCTCCACGCAAATGTGAATTCACTTCCTCTAAAGTTTAACCTTTCCAATTCCTAATCCATTAGTGCAATTAGTACTTAAGAGTACAACCCGAACGGGTAGTAAGACACGGTACTAAATAATAATATAACAAAAGTAGAGTACAAGTTGGTATTCCACAAGAATAACCATCCAGCCTGTACTACATACAATCAGTATGAGAGTTATCTGAGAAGAAACTGAAACTTCCAAATATTGGCTTTTATATACTCGCCTTGTTTATCTCTGGAAGTTTCATCCTACACAGTACAAAATGCATCTATCATTTCGAGGAGTAATGTGATTGTGGTTATTTCCACTCTTTTATCACTGTGGACTCAAAACATAGACTTTGGATGGGAAAGTGTGCCGAAAGATAATGTGATCATGCAGTTCCCAAATGGCTATAGCCTGAAAGATCCAAGCTTTACCTGAAATATACATTTACACCTTTCTTGTATTACATTGCTTACCCCTTTTTGTATTACACTTTGTATAGTTAACATTAACATATTAAATACCTTTCATATTAAACCCCTTTAATTGCCTCATGGTTCAATGATTATTGCTCCAAGGGGTGGTTATAGCCCCCTAGCTATATGACGTGTTTATGAGCATACAATATTTAATTTCCACTTTTCCCCTTGCATTTGAATAATCAAATAAATTCATACAATTATTATCAATTGTATGGCCTATATTTACATTTAAATTATTCTGATTGGGTGTGTAGTTATGATTGATTTGAAATATGGTGTGAAATATACAAATGTGGATGCTATTTTGGTCATCTGCTCAGAGCTCTACATATCCTTTTCTAATGTTCCTTCTTCCATGTATGTTGCTGGGTCTACAAATGTGTAGATTTAGTGGCGCCAACTTTTAACCATGAAAAAAAAGTCAGTAGCCTTCTAACTTTTCATGCGCTAGTGGAAATAAAATTTGCAAGTGTAAACATGTTTATGCGCACCAGTTGTATATTTTATTTCTACAGACCACACGTTTTTCATGTTAAATTTTGAGTTATTTTGTTTCTGTGTTAGTTTAGTGTTTATTTTTACAACTTGAGCAAAAAGTAGAATCCTGAAATAATCATAAAATTTTTTAGAAGCATACAAACAATTCCCTTGTTTGGGGGATGTGCATTTTGAGTTGTATAAAAATAGAGAAGCAAGATAAAAATCATATTTAAAGATGTAAAGAACCATGGCTCTTGATGTTTTTAGTTCTAAGTAGACCTAAAGTAAGGCTAAAATATGTTCTATAAGGAATGCATATACTTTAGAATTAACCAAAATTGCAAAAAGTACGACGTCTGATACAGGTACAGATGACATGTATACACCCAAAGTACCATGGATTACAGTTGCAGATAGAATTTTGAACCAAGTAGGGGCCTAGTTCAAATAAGGGTATAACAATCAACAGAAATTGTATTACATGTCTTGTTATTTATTTTTTACACTGTGTGTTGATCATGTTAATTTGCCATGGTACAGCACCATCGCCCATAAACCACTCGGCTAATTGGCTGCCTTCTTAGAGTGATTACGACTATCATTACTCATGGCCATATCTGGCAAACCTGTACCTCTAATTTCTTGCCTCCAAGAACCATTTAGAATAGCTCCATTCTCAAAGTCCTCTTCATCCACACATCCTCAAAAAACATAACTACTTTTTTGCAGTCATTTATGTAGTGCACAAGTAGTTTTAACTGTAGAGTCCACTTTTTCGGAATATAATGCAATCGGCTTTTCAAATACACTAAATCTTGAAAGAAGTATGCCAAAAGCATTTTCTATATTTCTTCTAGCACATCATAGCCGATAATTAAAATTTTTATTCTTTTAATGGGAAATCATCATCTGCTAGAAAAACTGTATTTGAATATATATTTAATGTGTTATTCTAAAATGCATTTTTCAGTGTTGATTTTGCCTATAATCTTCCATCAGATGCTCTTCCATTTGCTACAATGTGTATGTATTCAAAAGAGTAGTGATATTCCACCATTGCAAGAAGAATAGTGCTGAATGACACCTTATAGTTATAAAAGTCCGATCCTGAGTGGAAAGGGTACCTGCACCTTAATGCAATATACTTCCCATCTAGCGCCCAACCGCAATGTAGAAAATTCCATCTTTAAAAAAAGTCTTGTGTAGTCTTTTTTCATTATTGTTTAGTATTTTTTTTAGCACCACATCATACTACCCCTTTGGGTTGTATGGATATATACTAATTACACTAATGGTTTTAGGGATTAGGGAGGTTATATTTATAGAAAGTGTACCCGTATTTGTTTAGAGGGAGAGAGGGAAACCATTTTGGAAAAAAAACCTCACTACACCTGACCAAGATTTGAACCTTGATCTCCTCGTCATCAGCAGTTTAGTCTACTGAGAGAGTAGCACCAAAGCGGGTAATTATTATAATCTCCCCCTCCCCCCCATACACAGAGAATAGAAGATTCTGAAGCACAAATTCGTTTGATTAAAATATTCACGTAATGAGGAAATTTTGTCGCTTTCTTCTAAGGATTTGCCAAGTACTCCAAGACATTGAAAACTGCATGAAAAAGATTCAAGAAATCTGGACCAACTAGTGCAGATAAGGGCTTGGAAGCATTAAAAATGTATTTCTAAATCACTGAAACAACCTCAGCCAGAATATAATTATTTTGATTGTTTTGGGAAGTCGATCGCATTCCAGCTAAAAAAAAACTTCTGGGGTCATCGTCCCTAAAATCAATGCCCTATATTCAGTCATATTTAATGCAGTAACGACTAAAATCCTCTCAACGTACAAGTATTTTTCCTTTGAACGAAAATATACAACCATATTAACCAGGTTCATTACAAACATTTATGCTAATAAACATTTTAAGTCAAACAGATAGCTCTTTACTGAATGCTGAAACCAGCTTTGATCATTCCGAAAATACATATTGATTCAGTGCTGCTTTTGAGTGTTTTATTATATATCAATTCCAATTACATTAAAAATAGAAATGTATTTTGTCACAGATAAAGCATCCCTCATTGGGTTGTTCCTTTTCTTAATGTATACTGTTACACATTGTTAGAGAAAATCAAAACTTTCTTTAGTCATGCTCAAATAGTTTCTAAAGCTTTCTGGGTCTTCTGTTAAAAGTTCTTTTAAGTTTCTCTGATGCACCAAATGTTTGTCTCTGAGAAATCCATTTTTTCACCCATAAATGGCCTTTTTTTGCTTATAATTCTTATTCTGTTTCGAATCATTAACCATCTTCTCAACTGTCATCTTGGCAACTATTTGATAGTGGCTATAAAGTTCTTTTGACATTTTAACAAATAAAATAGTGCATGAAATAAACAAACCCGTCCTAGTTTCACTTTAAAAATGAGACTGGCAAGATAAACTAGCACTTTATGTGCAAGACTTTACTGGCGTGAAAGTGCAAATGGTGCCACTAAATCTATGCATGTGTAAACCTATCATAATACATCTTTTAAAGAGTCACCTCATAACACCTAGTCACATTAATACTTTTTACATTTATTAAAGACAAATGTCCTAAAGTATCTTCTAGCATGGAAAAAGAGCATTCCAAACAGTCTTTTAATGTTGCTGGTCTGTATGCAGTTTTTGGAATTGACATGGCTGTTAAATAACTTATCCAAATTATTTTTAATTAATTTTTTTTTTAAGTTCAGAAGGTTGATAGTGAAAGTACCCGTAGCCATAGTGAAATTCCTCATTCTTTACATTGAAAAAGCTGGTGATCTATGTTAGCTGGCAAACAATATTTGTAAAGAAAAAACTACTCTTTGATCTATATCATATTGACTTTCAGGTTGTTATTCAAGTAGGCCCTACTAACCAAAATATATTAAAAACAATAAGATTCTATTTCTTGTTGAGATTTATTACATTTTGTGAATAAAAAACATTCATTAGGTTATTTTGTGATATCTTAGATTTATCATTCTCTATAAACTAAGCATTCAATCTGCAAATATTTTTCTGAAAATTATACTTAAAAAAACAAGTTTCCATAGATTATCTTTTATATTTGTAATGATATTATGATTTTCATTTTAGTTATAGGAACACAATACAATATTTTATAAAATAATGATACAGTATGGTATGTATGATTTTTTCTTTTGTCTAGCTTATGTTTTCATTTGTAAAATATAAAAATTTAATTTGATAGAGGATTAAATCCGAACAAACTGATTAAAATACATTTACTAACATGAGTTAATTTATTCCTTGGGGAATATTACCGTATATAGCTTCATTATTTACAATAATCTGAACCTCATTTTGGACACTTGATCAAAATCACATATATATGATATGTGGGATTGAATCATTTAAGTTTTAAAGTATTAATAAGGTCATATCAAACATTTAAAAGATTGTATGTGCTATTTTTAGTATTGTGAGTTTATGAAGGTAAACACACAACATTTTGGTGTTAAGACTGATTATGATAGAAGTTCTAAGGTTTAGGTAAATCAAAGATTGGTAAAAAGTAACAGTTCATAGATGGAATAAATAATCATGGGAAAAGACGTAAGCCAGTATTTTTATACTGTCTTTTATCACTATCATAAAATAATTAGTAAATCTTATAATATCCATAATACATCAATGGCCAGACATATTATCAGTTTATTATTGTTCTGTCCCAACTTAGTCATGGCCATTATAAATGTGAAGTGTAAACTGCACGTCACTAAATTCATATTTCCACCAAGATTTCTTGCAGAGGTTTGCGAGTTAGGTCAGGCACTGTAGCATCAGAGGCAGGGTAGCCTACTGGTAGTAGTAAGGTGAGTTTCTCAGATGTTGGTCGACCCAGTAAAGCACGAAGCGCAGGGCCACAGTTCAGTGGTGTACTGGTCAGGGCTACCAACCCTGCATACTAGAAACAGTAATAACAATCGATCACCAAGAAACATTCCTAAGAATAGTTATATTACAGAGATGTGTGTTTTTATTTTTATCTTTCCAGGAACTAGCTTTTCTAAAATCTTACTTTGTCATAATTTCACACTTAAAAGCGACAAAAAATTGAGCTATTTTCATCAACGTTAAATTATGTCTATACTTGGCATATTTATACTTTTACAAAAACAAAAAAATTGAATTTGAATGGAATATTTATACATTTGAAAGAATTTCAAAAGTATACGTTTTTAAATTTCTTATTTTGGATTTGGGACATCTGCAAGTTTTTTCCTTATAGGTTGTGTAGCTATGTTTTTAACTTGGGTCCTAGTATTCATGGCACCCCAAGGATTGCTCAGTTCAAAATAATACCTAAGTCAAGTTGCCAAAAGTAACTCAAAAAATGGAACCACATATCAATTTTGATTTTTTTATCAATAAAATATTTAATTATGTTTAGTAAATACATTGTGTGATAATATTTTTTATTGTTGTACATTTTACTACTCATTTATATTATTCACCTCTTAATGATAACTTAAATATATTGGGAGAAGCAGATGAATGGTCTTAAGGAATGCACCAGCATTTACCAATAGAATTAAAACCAATTCTTTATGGATCCAGACGATATTCAAACCGAATCTTGACTTTGTGGCTCAAAGTTTAGCATGACAGTAAATCTCATTGGAGCTGAGCCAACCCCACTGGTTTCATATAATTACAATAAAATTACTTTCTTAAAATTGTAAAAAAAAAATCCACTGTTGAAACAAAACCTTGAATTCTTCCAGAGTGGTTGATATATCTGTGACCCGTACTATAGGTACCTCAAGGTTGTGGTTTCTTATTGCCAAGATAATTTGATAGAGAGAGCCAGAAATTATGTACACAGTAGCCTACTTTACTCAAGGACAGGGCTATCAAACCTTTTATGAGAGTTTGTGCTTGACATGCTATATTTATAATGTCTGGGAAAATTCTTGGGTCTAAGTAAATTTTTCGAAAACAAGTTATTCTAAAATCAATTTATCGAAATCAATTCACCGAATACAAAATCATCGAAAGTAATTTTGTCGAAAATCAATTTTTCGAACCATCAATTTTCCAAACGATATGTTTGTCGAAACCACATTTTTTGAAAATCAATTGCCTGAAAATCAATTTCCCAAAGTGAATTTACCGAAAATCAATTGTTCGACAGTCAAATAATCGAAAATGAATTTTTCGAACAATCCCTTTTTTGAAGAATCAATTTTCTGAATTGCAAATTATTATTTTTTAAATCAATTTTGCAAAATGCGAGTTTTTTGGAAGCTATTTTATCGAGGACTGGGAATCACCTACCCCCTACCCTCACCCCCCTATATGGAGGATTACCCCTAACCTAACCTAACCTAACCTAAGCTAGAATTTTATTATACTTTGTACTTATCGTTCGAAAAATTTATTTTCAAAAATCTCCTTTTTGAAACATTTATTTATAAAAACAGATTTGAGGTAAATTCATTTTCGAAAAAGAAGTTTTTGAAAAACTTCTCGTTTGAAGAATTTCTAGATCGAAAAATTTATTTCTGAAAAAATTATTTTCGCCTAATTGATTTTGAAAAAGATGTTTTCGAAAAATTATTAGTTCGAAAAATTGGTTTTCAAAAAATTAAACTTTGAATAATTAATTGAATTTCGAAAAACTAATTTTCGAAAAATTGCTATTCGGTAAACTCGCCGGCTATCCAAATTCTTTAGAGTGTCCGTTGGAATTTTTTAGTGACAAAATTGACTAATGCGGTCTTAAATCATTATTAATCATTGTTATTTAATATAAATTATTATGTTTTTGGATATATCTGTAAACAGATGGAGAAACAATAATTTACATTTTAGGAAACCTATTTATATGAGGTTTCTGAAAAATTGCTATAATAATATAAAAAAGTTCTTGGAAATTACATGCTCTTTATATTAAGTTTTTCACACGAAACCAAAGTGAGGACTTTGTGACAACAATGATAAACCAATTTAGTTTGCACTAGCTTGATAGTTTAATTGAAATCATAAAATCGAGGAAAAGATAACTTTATTTAGTAGTGATTACAATGTGCCAAGAAAATCTGTAGCGTGCCACAGCGATAGGTTGGTTTGAATGTGATGGATTTGATGTGTGTGTGTGTGTGTGTGTGTGTGTGTGTGTGTATGTATATATATATACATAGAGAGAGAGAGCAACCAAATGACTACCTTATGTAAAAAGGAAAGAAGAATGGAAGGTTAAGGTCTACATACTATACAGAAAAACTTTTAGCTCTACATCACAAAACACACATTTTCCAATCACATTGAGCCCCCTTAACATAGGACTGTTGAACATCTACTCGACCGTGATTTGGAGTTAATCATTGTATCTTGGATCCTGAAGTTACTTAATCAAACTTTGAGTCTAACAGAATGCTTTTTTTTATCAAATATTGTGTTCCAACAAGTATTCTAGACAAATTATACAAAAATCCAAGCCAGATATCCCCTTAGCCTTAACAGAGGGAAACCCATACAATCACTCTAAGGCATTAGGAACTTGAAAGTTCATTGCTGGACTTAAAAAAGTTTTCTACCTATTCCTATCCTACCAGGTCCAAATTAGGAACAATACTTAGGTCTGGTAGAGAAAGAGAAAAAGTTTTATTGTCTCCAAAGGCTTGACATATAATGAATACATTTAATAAAAGTATGATAAAGAAAATACTTTTTATGGCTTTTTGTTGATTAGGGTGTAATCAACTTTTAAGGCTTAGCAACAACAATCTAAGTACTAATAATTTGAAACAATATATTTATTTTGGATTTAAATTAATGAGGGCTTTGCAATTATTTTCTTCTTCAAGGACATTCTACTTGTTTGTTTTTTTTGTTTTTTTTTCTAAACAAAGTTATACTTTCTTTGACAAATGTTTTTAGTATATTCTCACAGTTGGCTCCATTTGAGATGAAGAATGGCATATGGCAAGATGGCAGTTTTACATTTGTTTTTGCCTTTTGAACCTTTATTTTGGTTTGGTAAAGGCATGTCCAAGAAAACATAATCATTCATCAGTATTAAGAGTGTGTTTCATGCACAGGAATGTTGGCTCAAGCCACTTGCTATTTTATGACATGAGAAATAAGCACTGTTACTATAGTTTTAGTAACACTTCTAAGAAGATGGCTCTAAATCAATCATGTCGAACCTGTTTGATCATAAGGGCCAAATTAATAATTGAAAATAATAAGATGGCCGCATTAAACGATAATGCAATGTGTCACCATCTAAATAAAAAAACTAAAATTATTTTATTATTAATACAAAAAGAAAATTAAGATTATATAACATTTTAAGACTTAACTGTACCCTCTATTTTTACAAGAAAAATTAAACTATCTACTTGAAGGAAGTGTGTGAGTGTTAGGCTTTAAACTCTGTGGTGACTCCCACTTTCATAATGTTGATAAATGCATGTCCGTAACCCGTGACCTTTCCCAGTCAGTGTTTGTTCATTTCCATAAGAGAAAATAACACTTCACACACTAAAGTGTCGCCAAATATTGCACGTATTTGGTTTGAAAATTTACCAATTTTTGGGATTCGATCTCTTGTGAGAAAAGAGTACACATTTGCTACACCAACCTCACTCTATTTCCCCAAGTAGGCCATATATCATAATTAGAGAGTGGATTCTTAGGCATCAAAAATGTTTCAAATAGTCAATAAAAATATGCAACCCAGGCACAAGAATATTTACTTAAGGAACTTGATTTTGCTACCTACTATTTTACTTTCTACAGCTAATTCACATTCTTTCTTTTAGCACCAAGTCACACTGCTCGTCCGGGTTGTAAACATATGTAGTATTTTAAACTGATGTGTTTGACATAGGAAGGAGGAATTTAAAGGAAGTACATCTGCATTTGCATGGAGGGAGAGCAAAAAAACCTGAAGTAAATCGGACTGAGAGATTCGAATCTCTATCTCTCCCTTTATCGACAGTCCAGTCCATTCTACTTTGACCATTGAAGCTAGTCAAGTGCTGTTAATCACTAGATATTTTTTCTAGATGTTCAGTATTGAAATGGGTTATATTTTTAGATATGCAGTTTTTTATAGTTTGAAAAGCTAAGTTCTACATCACACAATGTTAAGAGAAAAAAAAATTCAGATTGGGCGTTTCCGAACAAGTTGGACTTTTCTTCTGTAATGATATGCCATTTCCTCCCAAGATGTCTGCCACTGCTTCCATTGGCCTCCACCTGATTCACACTCATTAGAAGCTATTTAACAACTGTTGATTTTTAAACCTACGCCAAACATGTATGCTGCTACTTACTATTTCTCCTATTAAGTACTATTTCTTTAAGCAGAAAATTCATACCGTATGAAAAAGTGAGGCCAAAGCCAAAATAGGCGCATTAGGGCTCTTATTCATAAAATAAGCAAAAACCAAGAGAATAGGCGATTATAGGCACTACAAAATTAACATATTATGCTATTAATAACATAAATTGCATATATATCTCAACTACCTATGTTTTACGATCAAAGAAAAAAAAGGCAAAAGCCGGTCCCTAATAATTATAATCCTAAATTGTATATTTCTACAACGTTTATAAAAAGAAGACTTGGGCGCATTGAATGTTGGCTCACCAAAAGACATTTTAAAAATCCTAATGCATTCATGACTCAAGATCTAAGTCACAGGAATAAACCACATGCATGTTCAATGAAAGTTTCTAATGTGTTAAAATATATATTTTTATTGCTATGTTGAGTGTTTTTCTTAGTGGTTGTCCATATACTATAAAGCCACATCGCTCACTCACTCACTCACTGACATTAATGTTTACCCACTTCCAGAGGAGCTAGAAACTTTAAATTTTACAAACTTATAGCTTCTAGCCTGTAACCGACAGGAAGATTCCAAAAAGTTAAAAATTTTAATTTTTAACTCCCCCAAAAAAAATTCAAAGTGGTGGGGCAACTTTAAAGTCAGTGCGGACCTTTCTTTGGAGGTCTCTTGTGGCTAAACAGTAAAACCTATCAAAAAACGGATTACACCAGCAGCTACGGATTTGGCGAGTTCCATAAGTTTGATCCTATTATTTTTTGTCGGATCTCCATCGGTTATACCTTGGATAGAGCTAGATTTTTTAATTTTAGGCAAATTTTGCACATTTTCCACACAATTTTTAATTTTCCGGCACTTATGGGACAGATAGAATCATAAAATTTGGCAGGCATATTGGCACATCCAATTGCTATAAGCGTGCCAAATTTTATGATACCAGCTGCCCTATAAGTATGGAGAAACTAATATAATGTGTGAAAAATAAAATACAATACCGGTAACTCTAAGTTGTTACATTGAAAACAACGCTGGAATTACATTAGCTTACATCCACTTGCAAAGAAAACTCACTGAGGGTTTACCAACGAGCAAAGCGAGTTATTTATATAAACCTGGAGTTTTCTAATAAGGATACAAGCCATGTCCTCCTACCCTCATTCATGTTTATTATTTCATTTCCACAAAACAAATTATGCATACCGTGGTGTAGTGCCCACAGTCCCGATTTCTGATTGACGTCAGAATTCATTGTAAAACACTAAATATAACTGGAAGACAACGTGCAATCTGAATAATGAAAACATTATTTTATTTGAATCATTATATTCCAAACATCTCAGGCACTTTACTAAGTTAGTTGGTAGGCTCCATTCTGCAACTGCTATAAAAAGTATTTGGTGGGTTGTAATGCACTGATGTTCTACTCACATGGATAGCAGCCAGCAGAATCCCTGAAGCAAGAGAGACACTCATCTCATTGTAGTAGTGTATACGCTTGGTCCCATCATCTTTAAAGCTGTACATCTGTTTGAAAACTAGTATTATGTACGGTGCTGTGGTTAAGTAATCCTTCACCCAATTAGTTTTAAACGGCTTTAGATCGGTGGTCCATTTAATTCCTGTTAAAACAAGAAACATTCATCCACGTGTATCACAAACTGTTATCTGATGGTTCTCTATAGGATCAGTCCTGATAACTGAATTAAATTAAATTAAGTGAAAAATTACAACCTGAACAGTACTGATCCTGTGAATAAATAGTAAGTATTGGTTTGTGGTATTCATGAATTAATAATACAAAGTGAATGGCAGCGTACTGAGTCATCGTGGACTGTGATTGTAGAAAGCTCTCCGAGTGGACGATAATTTCACCAGTTACCACACTTTAAACTCAATACAGCAACAACTAGTGAACGATGGCCCTAGATACGTGACGAACCAGGATGGATCAGTGGTAGAGCATTGTCGGGCAAAGCCAAAGGTCCCTGGTTCGATTCTCATAGCCAAGTTGTGATTTTTCACTCAATTTAAAGAAACATTAATTTTTTCTCTCAGATTAATAAATTAATAACTTAACTGGTTATTTAACTATTTCAATATACCTTAGAAATTCTATTTTTGTAAACACTCGTAACATTATCTTTATAAATTTGAAAAATGACACCTGAATCCAGGAATTGAACCCAAGAACCTTGGCAAGTGTCATTTTCCCTATTTAAGAATACTATACTCAATGCGAATACATCCGTAACCTAAATATCATCTCGATTTCCTAAGCTTCGCTATTCATGTGAAATTAGTAATTGTAAAAGTGTTTGATTTATCTACTGAATAATAATGTCAGAGCTAGAGAAGGTAACAGATTAGGAAATAACGTGAATTATTCTTACCCATTCTCTTAGTGTAGTTGATGTGTTCTTCCTCTTCAACAATTTCTCTAATCTTGTTCTTCATCTCATCATCTGACACTACCACATAGGTCCAGGGTTCAGTATGTGCGCCGCTTGGTGCGGTACCTACAGGAGAAAATATACTTTTAAACACTAGTCCTCTCTTTCTTCTTTTAAAAATTGTTAAACTTATAATATATTAAAAATATATTAATTTCCTAAATTTGTTAATTTTTAGTTGAGTAGACTTGAGGGTGGGTTGTATGGAATGCGAGTTAAGAAAAGTGTTGTTTCAGTTATGATATCAAAACAATTTTTTGTCCAAAATAAATCAAATACTGCTCCAATACAAAGATAGTTTAATTTTCTTCACATAGTGACATCAACAGTTGTTGAATATCTTTCGTGAGCGTCGAGGCGTTAGATGACAAAACTTTTTAAACTAAGGGAAAAGGCTGTCGTTAAATTCCAGGATACCTTCGACAGATATTCAACATATGTTGATATCATATGTGAATAATAATTAAATAAATATCTCTACAGGAGAATTATTTGATTTATTTTGACCAAAAAAATATTTCGAGATAAAAAAAACTACACAAATAACTCGCGTATTCTACAATCCCACTTTAATACGTTTCATGAGACTTCAAAATCATTCTATTAAAATGGGGAAACTAAAAAAAACGGTACAAGGATTTAAAATCTGAAAACTTGTTTATCACAAATTATTATTTTTTTATTAATTTAGCTATAGATTTAGGCCTTGTGTTGCCCCTTTTTTCCTTTTATATTTACTGTACTATGCTAATTTATAAACCCCTACCATTCTTCCTTTTCCCATAGTTTGATCCATTTGGATTATGCAACTAGTAATCTTTTCTGACCATAAAACTGATTTTTAGATGCAAAATAAAGCGCAGCTTAATAGCTATAAATGAGAATAAATGCATGTAAAAATGAAAATAACATAAAAAAAAACTAACTTGAGATCAAATTTTGATTGTTTCTCATACATACACATTTACATCTCATCTGAAGAAATAAAATCTTGAAAATGTGTGTGAATAATCAAATAAATGTTGGTGCGTATAAATGTTTCCTTGCATTTTTAACTTCAAGTGTCAAAAGGTGGTACTAGTGTAGAATTCATACCTGCAGCCCGCACAATGTTCCTGATGACATCAACAGGGACTGTGTCCGGACTAAAGAAACGCACCGTTCTCCTGGAGTTCATGAAGATGAAGAACTCCTCAGAACGCCGAACAGACTCCTCTACTGGGAGTCTATTGAACTCGAGAGGCACATGCTCCAAGTCTTGGGGCAGAGCGCTCGTCAGGTCAGGGATTGAGTCCTCGTATTCCATATTGTCCTCATCTTTCTCTTCCGCCACTGCAAACATGTCGAACATATACACAGACTGGGTGAGGTTAGGTTACTCTCAATTTGTATTAAACTGTGTTGTGAACATATACACAGACTGGGTGAGGTTAGGTTACATCTCAGTTTGTATTAAACTGTGTTGTGAACATATACACAGACTGGGTGAGGTTAGGTTACCTGTTCAGGTTATACACATATGTACTAATTATACCATTGAGTTAGGGATGAGGCAGGTTGAATTTAGAGACGGTATGGATGAAGAGGGAAAAACTATTTAGAAAAAAAACCCACCCTCAGTACACCTGCCCGAGATTCTACCCTGGATGCCTCTGTCATCTGCAGTCTAGTCTATGGCGAGAGTGACGCCTTAGACCATGTGATCTAGTAGTCATTGTCCCTCTTTCACCTCCCCCCTTCAAATGAACCAGTCGTGCTAGAGAGTTGTTAGTATCTCTAGTCCAAGAAAGGAGTTTGATTAGAAGAACTATATTCAATGGCTGTGTAGACTTCACTTTACCTCACCAACCAACTACGAAGGCGACCACCTTGTAAGAGACTCTAGTGGTATTTTGGGTCTCTCCCCCACTTCTTAAAATATCAACCAATATTACATTAAATGGAAATTAAATACATTATTTCAGGACATTGAATAGTAAATAAATTTGTTGACTGCAGACGGCTATTTTCATAGCCTGTGACGTCACGAACGATACTGCATGGACGTGTTCATTTAATAATAATAATTATTATTATTGTAGGTCAGCGTTTTAATATAGCTCTGTTAAGAAGGGAGGGAAGGGGAAGCGATCTATTGACATAATTTACGGAGTTTTTATGGCAAAAAAACATATTTTTGGACAAAATAAATAAAATAATGGTTATGTAGATACATTTTGTCTAATTTTCTACTTCTTAAATGCTCATGAATATTTATTGTGTACATCGCGGGTTTTGACAAGGACATGTTCCATCTCGTTTAGAAACGTTTGGTCAAATTCTGCGATGCCCACGATAAATTTTCAAAAACTGCTTAGATTACTATGTGTAAAAAATTAAACGTATCTACTAAAGCAATATTTTATTTATTTTGGGTAAAAAGGTTTTTTGTTATAAAAAACTAAAAAAATACTGACCTTGACTTGCGCTCTCTTCCCTCCTCCCCTTAAAAGTACGAGTTAGTGCCCCACTACCCATTACCTTTCCCTCTTATTTTCCAAAAGTGAATCCTAGATACTTCCGTAAACTGACTATAATCATTGTTGACTCTCTTATGTTTATAAACCCGGTTGTTTTTAGATTTGTGGGGTGAGCGTGAGGAATATAGGGAGGGGGTTATCACACTCCTTACCATGTTTAATCAAAAAATAATCATTGCTCTTCGAAGACGTCAAATTTATGAACTACTAAATCTTCCCTTTATAAGAGAGTTAAACACAATAATAGTTGTTAAGAGACGATTTCGAACCAATTTTATTTACGTTTACTCCTATAACATTTGTGTCGCTCAACTTTTAAACATCTCATATTCGTTGATTTGAGTAGTTTGTATGTTTTGGCGTATATTTACGGTTGATTCGGGAGATAATTGAAATAAGTAGGAACACTTTCTACTGTAATTGGTATAAATCTGTGATTTGTTCCACACATTTCTTAACATTGTCCTAAAAATAATCCTGTTCTATTTACTATAGTTCTGTTTCGATTTAATCCACCTGGTGTTCCATAAACTTTAGTACCTAAAGATGGTAAGGCTCAAAACTCAAGAGTGTAAAACATCCGCAGCTGTAATTACAATACGAGTGTACACATTTTATGGTATGATAGATACATATAACTTATACGTTCTGAATTAAAAACCGACGCCTGGACACGGGAATCGAGCCCGGGACCTCTGATTCTACCTTAAAATATGAGTGGTTAATGGCCCTGGACACGGGATGATTCCTGGATAGATCAGTGGTGAGAGCATTGGCGTATTAAGCCAAATGTCTCGGGTTCGATTCCCGTGTCCAGGCGTCATTCTTCAATTCAGAGAATAGGATAGTTAAATGCGGATATAGCCGATAATTAATAAATATAGTAGCTAAGCTATTTAATCCATTAAGATACATAACATATAGTTATCAAAATCTGAAAAAATAATTGGCCTACTCATCTAGGCTGTAGAAAAGTGCCCAGACAAACAGATGACATGTTTTAAAAAAAAAACTTTATCTAATTTGGAGGTATATAACAATTATAGCCTTGCTAAAATTTTGAAATTATTTTCAATATCCCAGGAATATACTCGATAGTTTTACGGTGGCGACGACGCTTCCCAAAATTCTCGTGTAACTAGTATCGTGTAACTTTTTCAGCGTCAAAATCAAATTTGGTGGTTCAGTACGTACAGTAGACCCACGGCTTCTTTGGTGCTGACTGGCAGTTCACAGCTGACTTCTGACAGTCAACAGTTAGGTATAGACCTAAATTTTGACTGTCAAAAGTGACAACTGCTAAACACATGTTTTTTTGCAGATCATATTGTTCGGCGTAGGGATACATAATTTGGTCTGGTAGCTTTTCAAAGCCGTCAGCTATCAGCTGTGAGCTGTCAGTCAGCACCAAAGAAGCCATGGGGCTACTGTACATATAGTTTGCTACTAATAACATTGAATTAAGAGGCTGGTATACTTTGAGACTTCTATGATATTATATACCCTTGCTGACCATTGTTTATCTCACGGCCTTATCCTTAATTTACTTTTGAGGGTGAGATATCTCCTAAAGTAGGATAATAAGGGTTGTAGCTGTTATGACTATCATTGGACTCAAATAAGCTACTATCCTGACCACTTAAAAAGACTTACAAACCATACTTTGTTGAGGGGGTGGAGGAGTTGAAGCTCCCACCCCTCGGTACGGCAGATACGCCCCTCCCATCTATTGATATCCTTCAATAATAAGAGTATCCGGCCCCGTGGTGAAGTGGTCAGTGTACCTGGATACGAGCTTAGGGGCCCCGGGTTCGATTCCCGGCTGGTATCTTGGGTATTGTTCCCGAAACGGGAACTACCCCAACGGTGTTCAGGGTTTGGATACTTAGGGCCAGTTTCATAGTCAGACCTAAAGTGCGAGTCGATACTAAATACAGGACGACACCTACCTAGAACAAAATGGAATGGGCCAGTTGCGCATATGAAACTGGCCCATTCAATTCAATTTCAGGTAAGTGACATCTTGTATTTAGTATAGCGCCGCACTTGAGGCGTACTAAATCTGACTATGAAACTGGCCCTTAGGCTTGAGTTAAGTTAAGACTCACGCCGTCTCCACAACTTAATAATAACTCTCATCACATCTCATTGAGGGTACGTGTTGACAACCTCCTATGGTGTACCCTGGGCAACGTTCTGTGCCAACAGAGCGGTTAATAAATACTCTACAAAGAAGGTGATAGAATCTGGATGTTATGGCCCTCCAGGTACGATAAAATAAATTAGAAGAATGAAGTGAACTTCTATGTGTTTATCGATATTTTGAGTTTGTTGTTCGTATTTTACTATTTTCTTGAATAGCCAATGGAAACAAATTTTCTAGGGGGTAAGTGGCTCATTCCTTATTAATTTATTTGATACATCAGTCGCTATGCTTACTATATATGAGAAATTAAAAGGACACCAATGGACATTGGCATGCGCATACATAATAATTAGATGGGATAGGGGGGTTGTAATATTCTTAGCCTTTCTCTTCTGTTCATATGAATTATTAATTTCTTAAACACACGTGAAACATACAATAATAAAACATCCATTTTTTTACCCCTTTTATTAATGGTACACAATATGTAGAAATAGGTAACGAAGCGAAGACAAAATGTCAAAAACAACAAAAAAACTACTGAACTAAAACATACAGTATATTAATTTTTTTGCTCCTACAGTACAGACAGATATACAGATGTATCTATAAAGAGAGAGATTTTTAAAAAAAATCTGTACTGTAGGAGCAAAAAAATAAATATTTCAGTATTTTTTGTTTTTTTTTTGTTTTTGACATTTTGTCTAATGTATATATTAGGGGTGTGCGAGTATGCATTTTTCACTTCGAATCGAGTTTAAACGAAAACAATGAGCTTTTTCGAGTTTGAGTAATATAGAGCAATATTTCTACAAAAAATATTTCAAATTGAATTTCTGTAACAGATCCATTTAGTACATTTAGTACAAACAGAATTTTTAGAACGAAATTTTTTTGTTATGTTATTGAACAATGTATTTTAAAAATTATTTTCAACCAATTATATTTTGCGACTATAAATACAAACATAATTAATTTGTTAAATGAAGCATTGAAATAAAAAATATATATATAAGTTTTTGGATTATTTTTAACATTTTAAACCTATTAATATTTTAATTATTATAAAATATATTAAACTCTGAACTTTCAAGAAAAAATCAAAAATTCTGAATACTCACATTTTTCGAGTTTTGTAAAAATCCACAAGACGTCGAGAAGTTCTAGTATCTACTAAATATTCGACTCGAACTCGAATTTTCGAGTACTTACACACCCTAATTATGTATAAATATTTTTAAAAATTCTCGCAAAAAGTTAAGGAATCGCTCAAGTCTAAATGGAGTCAGGGTGGTCAAGCTCCCCCATAGGCCATTGATATAAAATAGTTCCTTACCTTGATCGGGCGTCTTGTACTCCACCTTCCCATTACACTCCTTGTGCGAGTTGTCCTGGGTTTGATCCTGTGCCACGGATCTGTGATATAGGAACCTCGCCCCCAGATAACACACGACCCCCGTCAGGATGAACGGCCAGTACTGGCTCATGAAGGGCATATAGGGCAACATGATGGGGGCAGGGGGTGACTCCTGCCCGCAGCTACCTTTCCGGTTCTGGTAATACAGCGTCTCGGAGCGGAGAGACACGTCGCGCTGTCTAGATAAATTACTCCTTCGTTTTCAGAAGAGTTAAATGTAAGAATTTATAGTTAATTGTTTTTAAAAGGAGTGTTATCGCGTCAGATAAAATCAAAGATGTAAATCTATATACCCAGAAGAGTAGTGTAAACAATAATGTCCCCGTGGTCCAGTGTAAACCGCAGATAAGTTCCTCTTTCGCGTCGTCGCCTCCTCGTGGACCGTGAACTGCCTCCGTCCGTCTACTTGGAGCGAGTCCTCGACGCTGAATGTTGTGTTTCACAACAACCGTCTCATCGAGCGGACGACGACTACTGTGCGGAGTGATTATGGAGTCGACTTTCGTGACATTTGTTTGCCTGCTGGCCTACTTTTGTTCAAGTGTCATATGACTTGATATCAGTCGCCGATGATATCTGTCGAGGGTGTTCTGAAATATAATTACAACTTTTTCTCTTTTCATTTAAAAAAGTTTCTCATTTAATGCCGCTGTGCTCATTACAAATATTCAACGACTGTTAATTACACCATGGGAAGGAAATTAAACTAAGTTTCTATTGGAGAAATATTAGGTTTATTTTAGCGAAAAAAAAAAGTTTTGGTACAAAAACTGTAAAAACATTGAACTTTTCTCGTATCCCCTTCCAGCCCACCTTAAAGATTTTAGAGATTGATTTATGGTTTAGAACCCGCAGTAATAGGAAAGCGATGGGTTGGTTTGCCGTGACGAGAGGATCAGATTTATAATCCCAGCCAGGTGTATCTCCCTAGCTTGTTTCCCATTCTCCATCTGTGCAAATGAGGATACACTTCCTATAATTCTACCTTACTCATAAGAGATTGTTGGGGCCTGAAGGGTGTTTATACAACTATAGTGTGCAATATATACCTGAACACGACCTACTCCATTCACGGTAGGAATTACTCTCTGAAAGGTCTTTTTTCCTACCAATATCCTACTAAATAATAGATTTCCGGTAGGGAAAAAGGCCTTTCAGAAAACAATTCCTACGGTGAACAGACTTTATATAAGCCATTTTTACTTAACAACTTTTTAGTTGTAAACGTAAATAGCGTTGTTTGATAGATTATTACTTTTTTTTAAATGAACTAGTGTATACTTATTAGCAAGCAAATATGTGATCAAAAAACATATAAATTAATATTAAAGGAAATTGAAACCAAGATATAGAGGTTTTTGAAAGAAGAACAAATACAATTGGAAAATAATCTTATAGTCGTAGTCATTGTCTTAAAGAATTATTAGGTAAATATTTATATTAAATACTATATTTTTTTAAAACCTTGTGATTATTTGATCCAGGAATAGTAAATTATAACGTGCAACTTTTCCATCTAGATTTTTCACAGGTTTTATTTTATTTATAGACTACTCACGCATCCAATCCTTGAATTAGTATTATTCTTATAGGCCAATTTATAATACCAACAGCGGAATTAGTTTTAAAAAACACTTTAAGATAAAAACCACTGATAGTGGCTGGTAAATTTGCTGTGTCTGGAAATAATAATTAGGCATTATGGCTCAACTAGTTTAATTTACATTGTCATGACATCTCTAAGCCTATATAGTAGGACATCGTTAGGAAGATTTAACTTTTATTAGATTAAATTAAATTTTATTAGATTAAACTCTTAGAAAATACAAACATAATTATTATGTTTTGGTGGTCAACATTTATAACGTTTTACTATATTATTAGTTTTAATTCAAAGGTATTGCTACGATCTATCGAAAGGGACCGTTGTAGGTCACACGACTTGACGTACTATGTGATATTAAAATTATTTTAGTTACTTTTAGAACTGTCAAAAAAAATCGAAATTTGACTGTGGCTTCAACGAGGTTACATTACATATATATTATTCATTTTAAAATTATAGGTCAAATGGATTGGCAGAATCTCATTTAAAATATTGCATGTTTTCTGTTCGTTGTATAAAAAGCTACGATAAAACTAAGTTTTTTTATCTCAGTTTTAAATACTAACCAAGTTATAATAAAAAAACAGCACTAATGAAATACGTGGCTATGACAACACTTTTCTTTGCTTCAAACAGACAGAAAAAAAATCTCTTCATTTTGTTTGTTCCAACCCAGTTTTTAATAAATCCAAACAAATCTAGTCAAAACTCAGAATATACAAAACAATAGTTTTACCGGTTTTTCTCTATGGCTGAGAAGCGCGATCTCTTACCTTACACGACGAAAATAAATGTAAGCTGTTCGAAAACAAGGTGATCAGGAAGATATCTGGTCCAAAAAGGTATGAGGCTACTGGGGATGGGAATATGTTACATAATGATAAGTTACGTACTCTGTACTCATCACAAGACATCGTTAGGATATTCAAGTCTCACAAATTTCTGTGGGCAGGACATGCAGCGCGAATGGGAGATTTTATAACCTTGTTCAGGTTATTGACACCCAACCCAACGGGAAGACACCATTGCTAGACGCAGATGAGAGGATAACATTAGAATATACCTTAGAGATAGGGTGCAATGAGGTGGACTGGATAGAACTATCTCAAGATAGGGATAGGGTGTAATGAGATGGACTGGATAGAACTAGATCAAGATAAGAAATAGGGTGTAATGAGGTGGACTGGATATAACTAGATCAAGATAGGGATATGGTGTAATGAGGTGGACTGGAGATAGGTAGCATACTTTTGTAAGTGTGGCAATGAACGTTCGAGTTCCTAATGCAATATAGTAAGTAAGTAAAGGTTGGCACACCTGTCTGTATTGCAACGCGCGTGTCATCCTGGTTCCGGGTCAGTATTTTTTGGTGTTGGTGTGTACTTACTTGCCTGGGTTGGATCGAATCAGCTCTTTTCCAAATTACGTTAAATGAAAATGTGAAAAAACCCAAATCAGAAATATTTTCCTCTCCCATTCGACACGGGATAGTGTCTGTCTACTTTAGTGGATAAGTAGGGGATGATTTTAAAGAAAATGTACTGCGTTTGTATGAAGAGAAAGAAATGGAACCATTGAGGGGAGGGGGGGGGAACCTTCAGTAACACCCAGCCAAGTTTCGAACCTCAACCTCCTCGTTTCCGATGAACAAGACCGGATGAGCTTGCCACTTAGTCCGCGTGCCCCACCGAGGCGGGTCTCGAATTATTTCTCTCCCCAAACGAAGGCGCTGGCTGGCTGACAAAAGAACGGCCCGTTCGTTTGTGGCCGACGTTCTTCTGATGACGACTTGACCGATTCCCTAGGTTACTGTCTTATCGATTGGTAAACCTGGGAACACAAACTGGTATTGATTCTGAGATGGAAAACATGCAACATACGGAGGTTTGTTCATAACGTACCTCGTTACTTGCGTGAGCAGAGAGCCACCAACGGGATAGGGATAGAGGAGAGTGAATTTAGAGGAAGTGTACCCACACTTGCGTGGAGGGACAGTAGAAAACTATTTTTTTAAATAAATACCCTCAGTTCACCTAACCTGGATTCATACCTGTATCCCCTCGTCATTGGCATCCTAGTCTATTGCAAGAGTAACGCCTTAGCCCAAGGTGGTCCAACGTTGATCATAGCAAGAGCCAAATCCGATCAACAGTTTGCACCACGGGCTGAAAATATATTTAATTATTCCATCAACTTAATACAGGTCTACAAACAACACTTGATAAACCATAAGTTTCTATAATTATAATAAATTGTATATTAATTGGTTGGAAGAATCTTTCAAATTTTACTGCTAAAAGGGGTTTATTAATCTCCTAAGAGTGTATTATGACATATGCACGCACACTCACTTTCACAAAATAGCTTAACATAGTAAATATATACGCATACATATTTTTATTAATTAAAATAAATGTATAATAAAATGCAGTCATGACCTTTTAAAATAAATATCTTTATTTGAATCATCTTCCGCCTAGGGTTTCCCTCTAATTTTTCTCCGGGATACTGTGAGGGCCACATTTTCAGAGAACGTGGGCCACCAGATGGACCACAGTGCCCTAGACCATGCGGCCACCGAAGCGGGTGTTATTGTTGTCTTCACGAGTTTGAAACACTTGGGACGTCCCGAGTGTAGTGTTTTGTTAGTAATGAGTAACCTTGACATCTTCATGTGGGTTTTCCAAATGGGGGAGCGGATTGGAGTCCGGAGAGAAAATTTCAGGAATTTAACCTTGTGGGGGAGAATTTTAAAGGATCTGAATAAAATTCTGACCTAATTATTAAATGAGTTTCAAGAGCCAATTTTTGTAAAAAAAAAAATTCTGAAAAATTGACGAAAAAATAAAATCTAGTTGTAGTTGAACCCATTTAAAAGAAACCTATTTTTCACAAGTTTATTGAATAGAACAATATAAAAATAAAATGGTTGAAGAGGGAATGGAAGTAGATATACACTTTATCATTTGTTTCTCTGTTAACTCGGATTTTGATGTTTCAAATTATTTTGTTAGTAGCAAAGTGAAGCCAAATCCAAAAAACATCATTTTTTTCATAACAATTAACAAAAAGAGTAGATAAAGCAGAGTGATAAGATGGGGGGGGGGGGGGGGGGNAGTGAAGTCAGGATGGGGTGCTAGGGAGCGCGAGTTTAGTGCATTAATTTTTCAGTTTTTATAGCATACATTTTTTTTTGACAAAATAAATCAAATATTTCTTCTATAGAAACATAGAGTTTAGTTTTCTGCACATGCTAATCTCAACAGTTCTTTAATGTCTGTCATGAGCATAGCGGCATTTGGTGACAAACTTTTTAAATTAAGAGAAAAAGTTGTCATTAAATTCCAGGATACCCTTGACAGATATTTAACAACTGCTGATATCAGGATGTGCAGAAAACTAATCTCTATGTTTCTATAGAAGAAATATTTGATCTATTTTGTTCAAAAAATGTTTATGCTATCAAAACTTAAAAAAATACTGCCCTAAACTCACGCTCACTAGCACCCCACCTTACCTCGTAGGGTAGGCCGCGCTTCATACATTAGCTGTGAGGTTTCGTTCAATTAAGACAGACATTTATTAGAAATTTGATTCACGATAAAGTAGGCTGGGTCTTTGAGTAAAGTACTCGCCTCAATGTTCGTGGGTTCAAACCCGAGGTCAACGGATCTTTCTTGATCGATAAAAATTCCGTAGCACAGCTCCCTTCGGAGGGAAAGTAAAGCCGTCGGTCCCGTATCGATTGTGGCTTGTAAAAGAACCCTGGAAGGTGTATGAA
The DNA here is from genome assembly GCA_902151455.1 of Timema bartmani. Classification (NCBI taxonomy): domain Eukaryota; kingdom Metazoa; phylum Arthropoda; class Insecta; order Phasmatodea; family Timematidae; genus Timema; species Timema bartmani. The sequence continues at coordinate 34,388 of CABFWB010001645.1, forward strand.
AATACCTTTCCCGGAAAAATTGGTAGGTCCTTTCACTCTTACTCAAAGAAATTCCAGTTTGCTGATATAATCAGTGGGTTTGGAAAGTGAACGTTAAATACTTCCAACAAATGAAAAATTAAAATAGAGTATAATGGGACGCGTTATTCCAAAGTACGGTTCACACTAAAATAAAGTCGAATGGGACGCGTTATTCCAAAGTACGGTTCACACTAAAATAAAGTCGACAGATACCAACAAAGCTGTTTTCCTTAACAACCCTAGATTTTAAGATTTATTAAGAGAAAAAATTGTGTGAAAATGTAGTATTAGGTCATTTTCAATGACTTTTCAAACATCTTTGCGGAGTTACAAGACTAGCCTTGCTCTGTTGAATAGAGTAATTTTTTGATAGGCTCACAACATATAATTTTAATATATTTGAGAACTAGTAGTGAACTTTCCTCTGTACCTTGAGATAAGAAGGTTCGTAGTTTTCTTTCTCAGTGAATGATACTTTCTCGCTGACCGAGACGGCCGCCTTAAGTGTAGTATTGGTGGTTTATAGAATCTCAAATCAAAGTCCTGTAAAATGACAGTGAATAAAATATAGCCATAAGTATATCCTATTTGTGACCCCAGGAATCTTTGTTCTACTTCACGGAGTAGATATCGATGGATACACAGCCGGGCATAAGCGATAAATTATTAATGATATTAAAATTTAAGAGGGGTAATTTTGTTCAGTATTTTTTGAGTTGTTAATGTATAGCCTGGTTAAAATAAGAGGGAACTTTGTTGTCAACTATTTAAGTTACTAAACAATTTGAATGTATTCATATGGCAAAACATGTGATCTGTTAATATCAATATCTATAAAATAACACTAATAATATAGTAAAATATTTCAACGTTAGCCGCAAAAAAAAAAAAGTATTTTTGTATAGGGGTCTATATCAAAGACACGTACCTTTAGCAATTAAAATCATTAACTTGTGGCTATTAAATCAACAAATTCATATAATATGATTTGTGGGCCAAAAAATAGCCAGCCGCTGCCGAGACACAATACTTTGGACAGTTGTATATTATTATTATTATATTATACTTAGCACCGCGTCTTACTACCCGTTTGGGTTATACGCTTAAATACTAATTCCAATAATGGGTTAGGAATTGGGAAGGTTGAATTTAGAGGAAGTGAATCCGCATTGACGTGAAGCGAGAGTGGAAAACCATTTAGGAAAAACCTCCTTCAGTTCACCCGACCGAGATTCGAACCTCGATCTGCCCGTCCTCGGCGGTCGAGCTCAACACGACTAGCGCGTTAGCTAACTACGCCACCGAGGCGGGTTGACAGTTGTATAACTCAGGAGACTGTTTACGGGAAAGGTGATACAAACCCTCCTCCCCCCCCCCTTATTTTTAACTATATTTTTAGTTGATGAAAGGCTGCGTTTTAATTTTAAATAAATATGGTGTTGTATGGTATCGACATTTTTGGAGAGAGGTTACTGACTCCCCTTGGCCACGTGTCTGCAATAATTCATAGCTAATGTTATTATAATTTACTATTAAGTAAAAAGATTATCTTTATTTTTAATTTGGTGTAGTGAAAAGATGTATTTAAATTTAAATTCAGTATATATTTTATCACCACGTCTTACTACCTGTTCAGGTTATATGCATATATGATAGTTATTCTAATGAGGTAGAGATGAAGAAGGAAGTATTTTATAAGTAATCTACCAGAATTTGTGGTGGAAGGAGAGCAAATAATTTAGGAAAAACCATCTTCAGTAGATCCGACTGAGATTAGAACCCTGGTCTCCCCATCATCAGTAGGTCACTCCAACATGAGAGTGACGCTTTAGCTCAGAGATGGGCAACCTTTTTGGGTCCCGGTAATCTTGTAAACTTATCAAAGATCCTGCGATATCCCATCGTTTATCTGCTCTAATTTTGAATTTTTCTTATGTATAATATGTTACCGGCAAAACCCGATTCAAGGCAAAACTATAATTGCTTATGAAATAAATGGTACGGCGCACCGCACAGACTTTCTCTCTCTTTCTATAAACTCGTAAGATTTCTGAACGGAATAATGTACATTGTATCATCACCACTCCACATAAGAACACGCATAAAATAATATACAATGATATATAATCAATGAGAAAAGAGGCGCATCTTTGTCCACCTAAGA
>CABFWB010001645.1:38221-55993 GCA_902151455.1 Timema bartmani
CCCTTCAGTAAACTACCCTTAATTTTAGGGGTAGATATCCAATTCCAAAAACCCCTCGGGGCAACCCTATGAAAACCCTAGATATCAAGTTTCAGCTCAATCGGTAAAATAGTTTAGGCTCTAGTTGGAGGTACAGACAGACAGACAGACAGACAGACGGAAATTCAAAAACAACTTTTTCGGATTCAGAAAGTCATGAAACGTCAAGATTCATCAAAATCTCGAGTTCGAATTTTTTGACGATCACCATACTTTCTCTACCTGTAAGATAGAGAGAAAGTAAAAAGCTAACACCAGCAATCGTCTGTTGGCAAAACTAACACCAGCGATCGCCTGTCGGCAAAACTAGGTTCGCCTAAGTTGAACTAGTACAGCCTAGGTACTGTCAGCATTAGAGAGATTTGCCTAGGTCAAATTTGCTGAGCTAGTTTATTTTTTATTTTTTGTAGGAGAGGTGGTATTAAAGAGGCAATAATGTATCTTACATTTGAACAGTTTTACTAAAAAGTAAGCACTTTAATTGTTAAAAGCTAAATCAAAAATCAATGCTGAAAGAGAACAATATTTCGCAAAAAAGCATTTAGTCCAGAGTCATTTATTGCTACACGTCAGACTCTTGTGGCATTTTGAGTTGCATAAAATTGCATTTATTTTGCAAAGGCATCTCTTCAAAGAATAATATTTGTTGCAACTACAACGAAGGAAGCTTGCTTGCCCCGTACCAACTGAACCCTTAATTGCTGCAGTCCTCATAGATATGGTGTCCGTTGGTATCTCCTCTTCAGTTAAAAATTTATGTGCTCAAGAATCAAGTTCCGATATGAAAACATTAGTAACATTAATATTTACACTAGTATTTATTATAATAATCTTAGTTTACCCAAGAAATATTCCAGCTATGAAAATCACAATATATTATCTGTAGTACAATTTGTTGAGCACACCATACTTTGTTCCGATTCATTTATATCGAGAACTAATCCAATAACATTTCGAAGATCTCTTTTGTCTTTGTCAAGATCAAGAATTAGGGTGATTATGTTGTCTCCAACTTCAGCTGGTGGGTGTGTTTTTCAGAAGCCATCTCCATTTCATTTGCTTGTTTTTCTAAATTTTCTCGATCAAGATTCCTTGTGGCACTTAAGATTCCTGACTGTTGTTCTCAATTAAAACGACGGAGGAATAAGAAAGTTTTGGAGCAAACACATTTTCACCTTTGTCCTCCTCTTCGGATCCCCCGAGAATTGCACGAAGCCCATCTTCCTCTTCTACATCCTTTATAATATCTTATGGCAGTGAAGACGTGGAGAGGCCAACTATTGGTTCAATGTCAAACATTGACTTTTAAGGGGATTGCTTTGTTCCAGAATTAAAGGATATGTTTTTGATAAACGGGATGTATCTTAGACCTTCTGACCATTTACTTGAGTTGTTGTCCTTCATACAAGCGGCAAGCATGTTTTCAATATCTTGATTAGCTCTTTCTACAAAGTCTTGGCTTTGACTGTGCCGGGGTTTTCCATTAACTATTTTGAGCTCCGGCCACAACGTCACCGTCTCCTTTATTACTTAATTTACAAATTCTTGTCCGTTGTCTGACTGCAGAATGCAAGGTGGCCCTACAGTTAGAAATATATCACTCAGGTGATAAGCCACCTCATCAACTCTCTTACTTCGCAAAGCGCGCAGCAGTACAAATTTCGTTAAATGGTACTGGCACAGCATTATGAATTTAAATTGTCCATCATCCTGTGTCTGTAAATCGATGAGATCAACCTGACAATGGCTATTCATCTCAGAATGAAGAATTGGTTTTGAGACCAGCCCTCGTTTCTTCTTAATTTTCTTCTTTTGGAATATTTTATACACGTCGATAAAAATAGAGATATCGTTTCCCTAGTTATTCTAGAGTATTTCCTTGATGTTTCAACTAACATTCTGTCTCGGCCGCCATGACCTATAGCAACGTGAGCCACTTCAATTACATCAAAGATCTCTTCAACTGAGAGGTAATACTTAACTACACTATTTTAGCTTCATGCTCTAAGTTTCTCTACACCACCAATATCCAGTACATCAAATCTCTTCAATCTTCGATATTGTAAAGGTGTTTTCTTTTCAGAAGATTTTGCACCACAGACCTACTGTAAAATATCGGCATATCTTTCCTTTGACATTAGATTAAAATGTGTGTCTTTATTTCATTCCGTTTATAGCAATTTTTCAACAAAATTTATTTTCCACTCCATCTAAAAACTTTGTCCTGAAGTTTGAGAAACATTCATAATGAAAAAAACTCATGCACTTACAACATAAAGTTTAGGGCCTACAAATTCGCAGATAATATTGTAAAGAATATATATTATTGTAGCATTAACGAAATGACGCACAGATTCTACCACTCTGGCTACAGATATTAAACTGATGACGGGGGAGATTAACACAACGCAGCGTCTACACACAAGTCCAATCCAGTGCGAGACAACAATACCCAGTGCAAAACGCGAGCATTTGGTCCGAAGGTTGTACTAGTTTAGTCTAGGCCAAACTAGTTTTGCCAACAAGCGATCACTTGTACTGGTTCTACCTAGGTAATTCTAGTTTTTCCAACAGGCCATCGCTTGTACTAGTTTTGCCTTAAATCGGATTTTGTCAGTAAAATATATAACGCTTGCTTACTTAAATTCAATATTTCCTCAAATACTTATAACTACACCTTTATATAGAAAAAGAATGTAACATTTTCATATTAGACTTATTTAATTTTCTTATAACACAACATATAATAAGTGATCAAGGTTATTTTTGTTACACTCAAATATTATTAGAAAATACTTTATATTTGGGAGTTCAGAAGACTAAAAGATCGACTTTTAATGACGATGTAGTTTTCTTATGAGATCGACTGTAAACTACATCTAGATCGACCGGTTGCCGACCCTTGCCTTAGATCATTCGACCACTGCAGAGGGTTAGTTCGGTGTCGTATTACTTGACATTTCAGGCGTGAGGAGGGGTCCAAACCCAGGCCCCTACAATTGACTACATCATTGCGCACACAACGCTCCCATGGTTACATGCTTGGGAAAGGCAGAACAACAACATGTAACTTCCTTACAGCCACAAACTATTCCGTTCCCTCAAGAATGTATGAATCCGTCAGTGTGATGATGGTTGTGTTATTGGTGATTGATATTTTATATTGATCAGACGCTCCGAAACTAAACAAAGAGAGGCAGAGAGTGTCTGAAAGCGAGAGTTTAGGAGAACGCCTCCTGACAATTCATTTACATTAGATGTATCTAGACGTACACTGTACGGATATCTGTTCAGAAGACTTTTCTTACTTCTCGATGAGCAAAAAAGCTGAAATTTTGAGCAATTTGGGAAGTGCCACTAAACAGTTGCACACAAATTCTAAGCCTGAAAATGTTTAAAACTTATATCTGTATTAAATTTTATTTCTTTTTTCTTGGACACTAAAACATGCGTATAACCCAAACGGGCAGGCCCCGGTTTATAACTGGGCAGACTGGGTGAATGCCCAGGGCACCAGACTTTAGGGGGCGCACGAGAGGTCCATATTTTTTAAGAGGAAAAATATTTATTTTATTTACACATGAATTAAAAAGTTACAAAATTAAACTATTATTTTTGTTGCGTTTATTTTGCTTGTAAAAATGCGAAATGCGTGAATCACAGTTGATTTCTTGCAGGTCACGCATTCTAGTGTAGTAATTTGCAAACTAACCCTTTGTTACTTTAATTCTCGTCTGCCTGCCTTGTTGTTTCATCCTAAATGTTTACGTTTCACTCCTATACTCACTGTCAAGTGTTTCTTACATAAACTCTTTTCAGTGATTCTTTGTGTGTTTTAAGTGACTCGTTTCTAAGTTTTAGTCTTTAAATATGAGTAGGAAATTAATTGTTGCTGAGTTAATAAAGCGTGCTGCTAAAAAACACATCGACTATTTCACAATGTCCTGTAGCGCTCATCGTACGAGAGCCCTACGGGGCTGGTATTTGCAGTTTTTTCTATTGCGTGTATGTGTTTATGCAAATTATGTATATAGGCATGTTCAAAAGTAAATAAGACCTATAAAACAAACAAACAAATTATGTTTTTATTTACTACGGCCCTAAAAATAGCGTCTAGTAATAAATAATCATAAAAACCTAAATGTTAGCTAATTAGTGTGCATTTTTTAATAATTACATAACGTAGCTACTAATAGATAGAGATGCTTATACAAATTACAAGGCGGGGAGGCGTTTGAGATATCTATGCCCAGGGCGCCAACCACATACCTAACTGCGAACCGCGTCGGTGGTAAATAATAACAAAAACAAAACAAAAAGACTATATTAACTATACCTAGTAACTATTGTGTTTTTTAATTTGGACTAATCACACCACTCCAGTTTTCAACACTGATGATGGCAGGAATTGCTGAAAGATCTCTCATAAATGAAATGTATATGTGGACAAAATAACTGAAAATAATATTTTATTTATTTATTTTTCAAATTTTAATAAATTTTCAAAGGCTTATGGTTTCGTTTTTCTTAAATGTTATATGTATTTTGTGATTTTTTAAAAACTTTATACATATTTTAATCTGTTTGACTATCTACTTTTATGATATTGACGATAGCTTTGCGTTTATGATTTTCAACTGTGAATTGTTCTTGGTTGTAATACATTAATTAATACATTGTAATACATTATAAATCTGGTACATTCATTTTACTATACATTTGTTCTTTTAATTTTAATCATTGTCAAACATCATCATTTATTATATCACGTATTTTAGGTTATTATCATAATTAAGTTATAATGTTATTAATTACAAGTGAGTTCAACCTAACAAAACCTAACCTTGAAATTAGTCTTTAAGTTGAAAGCTAAAGTTTTATTGGGTTGGGTAATGCTGTTGAAATCAGCCTTTAGAAGACAGTTTAAAAGAGGTCGCACAAATACAAGCAAGTCAAAGAAACTTGAAAAAAGAAGATACTTTTAAAAATTAAATATAAGTATTTGAGTTGATTTTATTGGATTTTTATATTTGAAAATAAACAAGTCAATGCTATACCTGGAAATACAGAGCGAGTTTATTTAAAACAGCCCCCTTTTGTGGTAGAATGGTCTAAACTCTAAAGCGTTACACTCGAAATAAATTTGACTGGGGAGATTGGGGTTTGAATCTTGGTCAAGGGTACTGAGGGTAGTTTTTCTTAAATGATTTTCCACTCTTTCTCAGCGCAAATGCGGCTAAGCTTGCTCCCAATGTAACCCTTATTCCTAACACACTAGCGTAATTAGTACACAGTTAGTACATAATTAGTAATAGCCCGAACGGGTAGTAGTGAGTGCGGTGGTAAATAAAATGAAAAAGTTATTATTATTTAAGGTGTATTTTCTGAACCGAATGTTTATGTCAGCACACGACTTACATACTAACTTAAATTCAAAGGAGACACAGCAGACAGCCCCTGGCCGTTAATTTATCATTGGGAGAAAAAAAACACATTTCACCAATGATAATATTTTTTGGCATGCCTTGGATCAAACCCGGGACTCTTAACTCAGTAGTGAGATACGCTACCGGTTGAGCTACTGGTGTCGGATGTACACACACGTAAGGAATGTATTGACCTTTCCTAGGTGGTTCCGAGTCAGCCCGCGTCGCTGAATGTAGCGAGAGATACAGGAATGTTACGCAAATTCTCGCCCAACAGCTTTCACTTGGCGATTATGTATAGATTTGTTGTTGTTTTTGTTGTTGTTACTGTGCAATATCTCGGGCCTAAGTTTTGCACAAACAATGCCAGTGAGTACGAGCGAATCCAATCTGTTGTTCGCGCACTTTATCTCGAGATATTCAGGTCACAGATTAGAACTGTCTCGCTAGTGCGCGCATTCCACTTTGATCGAGGTCTAATTTCACACACATCACACTAAGACAATTATTATTGACGGAGTTTTTTTTTTTTTTTAGGTTCTTAAGACGAGATAAGGACTGTTGTATCTCAGTTCCGTTAACTTCGCTTCCCAAAGTGAGCATAATACTGTTCGTTAAGGTGTGCATAATAAGGAACGCCCCATTGGCAGATCCAGAACTGGAAAGGAGGGATCGGGGCGATTTCCCACCTCTCGATCTGAAAATAATCAAACTTATTAAAACTTACACCTTAATGTTGTAAAGAGCTGACTCTTATATACCGAGTATGACAATGACGGAAGAACGGCTTTCATGTCTTGTATTTTATATCCACCATGATGTTCCGATAGAAGTGAACCAGATTGTAAACCACTTAGTGAATCGGCCCCGTGGAGTAGTGGTCAGTTCACCTGACTACAAGTACAGCGGTCCCGGGTTCGATTCCCAGCTGCTACCTTGGGTATTTTTCTCAAAAGGGAACTACCCCAACAATCACCTGGATTTGGTTAGTTAGGTTAAAGTGTTTCCTTTGTTTCCACACCCTTATACTCACCATACCTTATCTCATCGGGAAAGAGCCTCCTCGGAAAGGAAGTACGATTAGTACCTTATTGTGTGTGTCCCCTGTTCTGACTATTTTTTTTCCACTACTGGGCTACGATTGGTGTAGCCCAGACACGCAATATTATTATATTACCGTTTGGCAAACAGTAGGCGTGTTTTCGCGGTTGACCTGGTGTCGCTGTTTACGACCAGAGCATTTTTGCGCTCCTAATATTGCGGCTGGTTACGAGTGTTTATGACCGAGACAATATCAGATCTCGATTTGGTAACGGTTTCCTTGACTAAACTAAATAGCATAGTCTCAACCAGTGAGCTGAGAATTGTGCACCAATTTCAAAACAGCATGACTCCTTGTGATAAATTAAAACGAGTATAAATTCGTTGTCAATAGATTCTAACAGATGTAGATTAAAATATACAGCAATTACTAACTAGAAATACATGACAGTGAGTAGGTACTTAAAAACCTTATAGTTATGGATAAATAGAATGTTATAGGCCTATGTGTTTTAGGCCTTATAAACGTACATGTTTTTTGCAGGTAATTTTAGTTGACATAGGTTTATCTTGATATTTCGTGTAAATATTATTAGGGCCAGACAAAATAAACACCAATTAAATAGGGCATTTTACTTCAATTTACAGTACATTTATACTTACATAAATTAACCTACAAGCTGTTAAATCTACTCTACCCCAACCGCCATTTTTGTTTACGAAAAATAACTCAAAGTTGTTTTCGCGCTCCACTTTGGTCGATAACACTCGATACCAAGACGTAGAATGTGACAGAGACTGTCTGTTTTATGTTTTTTCTATTAGAATCACAAATTTGCTTATATAATTTTTTTTACCCTCAAAAGTTATTTTTACTCTATCACGACACCTTGGAGAGAAAGTACTGTGATCGTCAAAAAAATTGAGCTCGAGATTTTGATAAGGTTCTTCTTTTATAGCCCCTTGAAACCAAAAAGTGGTTTTCGTAATGCTGTCTGTCTGTCTGTTACTCGGACTAGACTCGAAACTACTTCACCGATTGGACTAAAACTTGGTAAATGATACGATGCACCACACAGACTTTCTCACACTTTTATCTTAAACTAGACATTTACTGAAATTCATAAGATTTGTAAAAATAAAAAATAAATTGTAGAGGCATTACACCAAAGATCATAAATGAAATAATATACACTGTTACTAACTTACTCTATGGCATTAGGAACTAGAAACATAGTTACAGAAAAAAATGGCGAAAATAGAAATAGCTTTGTCCACCAAAGAGCATAAGAATCAAATTCATTTTCAGACCTGAATTAAAAAGTATTTATATTTGCTTCTAGCTCAGAAATTATTTGTTTATTAAAATATATTTCAAATAATTGTTTATAAATTAATATTACTACAACCCTACAATAATAAGTTATTTCGTATCTAAAATATTTGCGAAGAAATGATGAAAATTGGAAAATATCCTATATATAAAGTACCCTCAAAGTAATTTTCATTAGAAAATGAGAGTTGCCATTCTGTTTATAGTGATAAACAGTGTCTAAATATAAAATGTAATCAAAATCGTTAGATCGAATTTTGAGAAAATATATTATTTTCTCTTTTAGCCCTTCAGTAAACTACCCTTAAATTTAGGGTTAGATATCTAATTCCAAAAATCTCTCAGAGTAACCTTATGAAAACCCCAGATATCAAGTTTTAACTCAATCTGTAAAATAGTTTCGGCTCTAGCCCGGGATACAAACAGATGGCATCGCGAATACCACATTTGTGTTTCAGGGGGTCATGAAACGTTGACATTTATCAAAATCTCAAGCAAGATTGTTTTTACAATCACAATACTTTCTCTCCGAGGTGTCGAGAGAAAGTAAAAAAAAAACACCTTAAAACACCTAATCCAGTCTGACATAAGATTGACGCGTTAGATAGATATCGCAAACACCGTTAGCAGTGCAACGAAGATTGACTTATTAGTGTTATTGATCTGTGACATTGGAGGTCACGATGCTTGGAGAAATGCGGATGTTTGTGTGATATTTAGATAGGCTGCAGGAATATTCAACGAGGGGTGAAGGGCAAGTGGGTAATCACCCCTCCCCAACAATATTTTTTTCCCCAAGATCGCAAATAATTTTACTAAAAAGCTTAAAATATATTTGAAATATAATACAGAGCATTAAAGATTTAATGAATGCATAGGTTAGATTTTTTAATAACAAGCTATAATAATATTGCACGTAATGGCTATATCATTCGTAGCCCAGTAGTTGAAAGATTATCCAGTACTAATGTACCGTTGCCCAGAGGGCGCCCGAATGTACTAATTCTACATTTTTTCCGTGGAGGATCTTTCCATGTCCCGGTGATATTATGATGATAGTGAGTATGAGGGTGTGAAACCAGTGGAAACACTTAAACCTAACTTAGGCCTGATTAACCAAACCCTGGTAATCCTTGGGGTAGTTCTCCTTTCAGAAAAATACCCAAGGTACCATTCGGGAATCGAACCCAGAACCCCTAGGCTCATAGCCAGGTGCACTGATCACTTTACCACGGGGCCGGTTAGTAACAAATTTGTGTCTTTATATTAAAAAGTTATACTTTTATACGCATTAAAAGTGCCCCTAAAATATCCAATTGAAAAAAAATACAAAATAATATCTTTGATACATTGTTTGCCCCCATCCACCCCTCTCCTCCCAGAGTATATTTTCGGGTGTACCGCCTTACATTTTTTTTAAACAGGGAAATTTCTTTGAACCTGCTTCTGTGGCTCCATGTTCTAAGGTGTTACTCTCATGTTATACTAGATTGCCGATGACAGTGAGATCGGGGTTTGAATCCCGGTCGGGTGTACTAAGGGTGGTTTTCCTAGATTGTTTTCCAACCTCCTTCCAATAAAATACAAGCACACTTCATCTAAATTAAACCTTCCTCATCCCTAACTCACTAGCATACCTAATTATTACATCGAATTCGTGATGTTGGTGGATGTCGATTTTTATGGACTCCTAGACCTGAAAAAGTGGTTTACGTGATGACTTCTATGTTTCTGTGTGTCTGTCTGTGAATCTGTTTGTATGTCTGCCTGTATCTGTGTGTCTCTCTGTGTATCTGTGTGTCTGTCTTTATATGTGTGTATCTGTGTGTCTGTGTATCTGTGTGTCTGTGTATCTGTGTGTCTCTCTGTGTATCTGTGTGTCTGTCTTTATATGTGTGTATCTGTGTGTCTGTGTATCTGTGTGTCTCTCTGTGTATCTGTGTGTCTGTCTGTATATATGTGTATCTGTGTGTCTGTGTATCTGTGTGTCTCTCTGTGTATCTGTGTGTCTCTCTGTATATATGTGTATCTGTGTGTCTGTGTATCTGTGTGTCTCTCTGTGTATCTGTGTCTCTCTCTGTATATATGTGTGTCTCTCTGTGTATCTGTGTGTCTGTCTGTGTATATGTGTATCTGTGTGTCTGTGTATCTGTGTGTCTCTCTGTGTATCTGTGTCTCTCTCTGTGTATATGTGTGTCTCTCTGTGTATCTGTGTGTCTGTCTGTATATATGTGTATCTGTGTGTCTGTGTATATGTGTGTCTCTCTGTGTATCTGTGTGTCTCTCTGTATATATGTGTGTCTCTCTGTGTATCTGTGTGTCTGTCTGTGTATATGTGTATCTGTGTGTCTCTCTGTGTATCTGTGTGTCTGTCTGTATATATGTGTATCTGTGTGTCTGTGTGTCTCTCTGTGTATCTGTGTGTCTCTCTGTGTATATGTGTGTCTCTCTGTGTATCTGTGTGTCTGTCTGTGTATATGTGTATCTGTATGTCTGTGTATCTGTGTATCTGTGTGTCTCTCTGTGTATCTGTGTGTCTCTTTGTGTATCTGTGTGTCTCTCTGTGTATCTGTGTGTCTGTCTGTGAATCTGTTTGTCTGTCTGCCTGTATCTGTGTGTTTGTCTGTGTATATGTGTGTCCGTCTGTGTATGTGTGTTTCTATCTGTTTGTGTATCTGTGTGTATGTATATGTATCTGTGTTCATCTGTGTATTTGTCTGTGTATCTATGTGTCCGTCTGTGTATGTGTGTGTCTATCTGTTTGTGTATCTGTGTGTCTGTGTGTGTATCTGTGTCCATCTGTGTATCTGTGTGTCCGTCTATGTATATGTTTGTCAATTTGTGTATCTGTGTGTCGTCGGTATGTGTATCTGTGTGTCCGTCTGTGTATCTTTGTGTCAATTTGTGTATGTGTGTCGGTATGTGTATCTATGTATTTGTCTATGTATATGTGTGTCCGTCTGTGTATATGTGTATCTGTGTATCTGTCTGTGTATCTGTGTGTCGGTCTGTGTATCTGTGTGTCTGTCTGCCTGTATCTCGGCCTAGAGTCGAAACTATTTTACCACGCGGGCTAAAACTTGGTATTGAGGGTTTTTATAAGATCCCCCGAAGGGTTTTTGAAATTATTTATCTAGTCCTAAAATTAAGGGTAGTTTGCTCAAGGACAACAAGGGGAAAATAAGAGATTTTCTCGAAATCGGCTGTAACAATTTTAATTAAAAATTGTACCTATGCGCTTTTTTTTTATCACCCCGTCTTACTACCCGTTCTGGTTGTACGCTTAAGTACTAATTACGCTACTGGTCTTAGGAATTAGGAAGGTTATATTAACAGGAAGTGGACCCGCATTTTCGTGGAGGGAGAGTGGAAAAACATTTTGAAAAACCACCCTCAGTACACCCGATCGTGATTCAAACCTCGATCTCCCCATCATCGGCGATCTAGGCTACTGCGAGAGTAGCGCCTTAAACCATGTGGCGACTGAAGTGGGCTGTATAGGTACTGTTTTACATTACTCACAAAATGGCATATCTCGTTTATCCAGGAAAATTACCTGGAGGGTACTTTACATAAAGGATATCTACATTGTTGATAAATTCTCAACTTTTTTAGATACGTTATAAATTATTATCGCAAAGCTGTAGGACTATTAGAAATTAAAAAAAACTCATTTGAATGAATATTTTATAAAAACTAAATTTTCCCAGCTATAGGGAAATATATATGTTATTTAAAATATAGTTTTGGGAAATAGCTGAAAATGCACGGAACAATAATATTTCCATAACAGTGTACATATTTCATATATGCTCTTTGGTGAAATATAATGTTCTTTTTTCCAGTTTTGTTTCTATAACAATGCCTATTATTTCGTTTTACTTATTTATGATCCATCTTTGGCAGGAATTTCTTTGAATATGGATTCCGTTCGTTTGTACACTCAGTTTGCTACTATAATAAGAAATAGAGACTGTTTTGTTTTAAATAATTAATTTTAAAAATATTTAATATTTTATTTAAGGATTATTTGTACTTTTCTCTTTTTTAATCTTTTGTAAATAGTATTTTCTTACCTGGGGACATAAAGATAGCCTAACTCCCAGTTTCCGAGCTATAAGCAAATGACTCCATTTTAAGTTAAAGGGGGCGAGAAAGTTTGTGCGGTGTGTCATAACATTTATTTTTACTATTTAAATTTGAGATTGAAAATACATAATTATCTGATCCTGTTTCCACAATATTATTTATATTCTACCTAACAGGTTTGAAAACTCTTTACTCTAGTAAGATTTTGAACAGCAGTAGTTAATTTGTTGAGAAGAAGGAATGTTTATCTAATTAGTGTTATTGTTGATTAACAAAATATATTGTTAATTTAATCTTACAAATTTTTTTTCTCAAATTTATGTGTTACTTTTTAAGTGTTCAATTTGTCTTTTTACTCTTTTTGCCTACATAAGATTTCCAAAAGTCCCATCTAATATAAATTTCATGTGCACAACACAATATGGTATAGTTTAAATAATTAAAATTATTTATCAATCAAAATAATTGATACACTGTATGTAATGTTATTCAGTCAACTAATTACACCTAGCATAAGTGGTTTCATTTGATACAAATATTTGCTTAAAATATAAATGATAAATACCCTACATATCTCGAGTCTTTAACATAAACTAGTTTACTCCGCGAATTTGTATACTTTGCTGTTTTACATAATACATTATTGAGGCTAATAAATTTAGATTTTTAACACTACATCAAAGCTTCAGCAGATACATTAATTTTTAAATTTTTATCTACATACCTTTACAGAGATTTACATTTTATCAATACAAACGAGAGATCTATAGACGAAGTTGAGAACCAAATGAGACACAGACTTCTTAACTCACTCCCTAGATGGCAGGCTAAGCAATAAACTTATTCAAAGATAATAGTGTGCAAAGATATTCATCATAGCAGCTGTTGAGATTAACACAAGTAAAAGCGCTCAGTTCAAAGAGATACTACGGACTCCGTTTACGTATGTTGTGCGTGCAAATAAGCTTTCAATTATTGTTCAAAATATTTTGAACACTACTTTTAAATATAACTACCAATTAAATAAAATAAACCTAAATAAGACCCAAAAAAATGTGGCCCCGTAACTTCTAGTGTTCTTTCAGTTCGAATGTTACTTAGTTTCGCGCTCTGGTGTTTTTTTATTTTACCTTACATAACTTGTTTGGTAATGACAAGCAAAACGACAAGTTGCGCTTGAGGAAAATAGAGAGGCTGATAGAACCAAATCGTGTAACGAGCGCAACATCCTTATTTTAATTTATAACATCCGTGTGTTTTATTGTCTGCGAGAACTAACCTCTTTGAATTAATAGATGCGAATCTCTGGTGTCGTCTCAATTCAACTTGACTGCCCGTTGCCAAGTCAGGGTCGGTATCACGCATGCACTTCTCGGAGTCAAATTTAATTATAAATAAGAAGGTTAGAAAAATTGATCGTTCAAATTGTGTTAGTGAGTGAACAAAAAATAAATAAACACGACATAACCTAGCCATGGAAGTGGCAAGCACGTCAACAGCTTCCCTCCAGCTACCGGTCCCAAGTGACACTTGTCAAAGCTTTCAGCCTGTCATCGTTGTCACTGAAACTGTCACACACGTGCTCACTTACGGTAAGTGAAATTATTTTCATCTCTATGCATGCGACAACACATCTATTCTCGTGTCATGTACAAGATGGTTATTTCGTATTCTTATGATCATTTAAACAATTTTCTAATAGAGATAAAAATGTACATTGTTATATTAAATACTCAGCAACGAATTTTAAATATAGAATGGCAGATGTGTTCGTTAAATATATTATTTATGATAAAGTATTACAGTTCTTGCCTACGCACTTTTATCGAAAAATAAACACCTTTCTTGACCTTGACTTTTACAACACAAACATCACGTTCCTTAAACTAATGCAAACATACATTGATTGTGCTTTCAACCGGTTTCTTGTCCCGCTTGAAAAATAGGTACTAATATGAAGGTCATACGTGTACCATATTGTTTAGTACTTGAACAAACTGATGGATTTTGAACGATTATTTAACTACACATAATAATATGTAGTCCTTCAACATCGTTGTATATTATTAATTACATTCGGCTAAACTTTAAACGCCAAGGAATTTGGAACTTTCCAATAAATGTATATTTTGTTTGTTTGTAACTAAACATTTAGTAAATATATTGATTGATCTTCACTAAATTAATATTTTTTTTAAACATCAAGGCTTGGCAGTTTGCGTTCATCAAACAATATATAAAGTATATTCATGAGAACATATTTACTGACACTCGCAAAAAAAAATGAGCACCATTATTGACGAAGTACAAGACATTATAGCGGCAAAGATTGGTGTCGACGGCTAGTCATCTTTTTCTTCCATTTTCGCAGAAGGGGGCGGGGCACTTAGTTGATTCCTGAGCGTTGTTAAAATTATGCGTTGTTAACAATATTATGGTAGTGTGAGAGTAAACATTTTTATCGCACAATTTCAACAAGTAGTAATTCAGTGTTTTCAAATCATTACAGTTCATGAGGTATAAGGGATCGAACTTACTATTTTATGCTTTTCATATAGCATTGTTTAGGTAAAGTAATTAATGTATAGGACTGAGTGTAAATAGACATTCATATGAGGTGTACACAATGAAGTATTCCTTTGTTAAAGAAACATAATTTTTAACGTATTAGCAGTTTAAAAGTGGCAACGTTACATAATTTTTAACAACATACAAATAATGTTCTTTTTACACCTCAAAGTTAGATTTTCTAATGTAAATGATACGATGGTAGGTAAAGAATTATTTTTTTCCCCTGTAAATATTGACAAAATGCAATTATTATTTTCTGTCAAAAGTGACAGCTGTAGATCACATGATTTGACGTATTTTTGAACTTAGCCTTTTTAATCGTCGCATACCTACCACAGTCAGGTAATCACACTTTACCTACCATCGTATGCTAGTTTTTTTTAGAACATGAACCTATTTGGTTTATACGGCTATGTACTTCTTTCTCTAATATTTTGGGGATGAGAAAGGCTGAATTTAGAGGAAGTGTATCCGCATTTACGTTGAGAGAGAGAGAGAGTGGAAAACCATTTAGTAAAACCACCCTCAGTACATCCGACCTGTATCAAACTCCGATCTCCCTGTCATCGGCAGTCCAGTATATTGCGAGGGTGACGCCTTAGACCATGCGGTCACCGGAGTGGGTCGTACTATTAACGGTAAAATAATAATAGTGTGTATGGCGGACCCAACCTCACGAACAAAGGTCAAACCCATTTGAAAAACACATATTTAAAAATATATCTGTTGATGAACTGGTTAATTGTTTTGACCACGCTCTAATTGTTATTGATATGGGCTATCTGTATAACTTTAATTACACTAACGGGGTAAAGATGAGGTGGATAGGAACCATAGGAAATGGACTCGCATTTTCATGACGTGAGAGTGGAAAACCATATAGGAAAAACTTTCCTCAATACACCCAGTCTTGATTCGAACCCCGACCTCCACGTCTTTGGTAAACTAGACTAGATGAGCTTGGCTTCAAGTCCGCGTATCCATCAATGCGGGTTACAGCATTTGTTAAATCTTTGTTATATAATAAATTGAATAGCACGCAGTGCCCGTCACACATGGCCGTATCCGGGAGAGGTGTTCAGAGAGGGATGTGCGGGTAAATAATACATCAATAATAGTAGAGGACATGCACAAATATCCATTTCATATTGATACATACTCTTTAAAATTTTTGAAATTATTTCATTTTCTTTTTTATTCTCTAGATTCCAAGAAATAACAATATTCACTTTTGTAGTTATTTGAGAAGATGTGTTAATTTGTTTTTAATAAATGTATACACATATTAGAAATAGTTTTGTTTTAATTAATTTTATTCCCTCTCACAACCACCAAACACCTTTTACAATTTTTTAACCTTTTTTATCCTTTTTTATCCTTTTTTATCCTATATCATTTTTAACCTATAGCCTTTATACCCTTTTCACAAATTTTAAAACTATTTACCCTTTTTTTTTGCCCTAAAATATTTCTACTGTATCAAGCCGGGTAATTAATGTAAAAAAGGGAGTAAAAACAGAAAAAAGTCCAAAAATGGTAAAAAAAAAGTAAATCTAATCATGAAGGCCAATAAGACCAAAAGGGCAAAATTGGCAATTATGTCCATAAATGACCCAAATGTCAAAAAGGACACAATTAAGCAAAAATGGTAAAAAGGGCAAAAAGTAAATCACAATAAAAAATAATGGGAAACATCAAGGCTTGGGGTGAACGAAATAAAAAGGTAAATAGATTAAAAAGGGGTAAAAAAGGCGGGGTAAAATAAATTACTAATGTTTTGAACGAAAGGTTTCCAAATGTTAAAGAATCAGACAATACTCTCCTAAAACCCGCCTCGGTGGTGTAGTTGGCTAACGCGCTAGTCGTGTTGAGCTCGACCGCCGAGGACGGGGAGATCGAGGTTCGAATCNTCCCTCCACGCAAATGCGGGTTCACTTCCTCTAAATTCAACCCTCCTAATTCCTAATCCATTAGCGTGATTAGTACTTAAGCATATAACCCGAACGGGTAGTAAGACGCGGTGCTAAATATTATATTATATAATACTCTCCTAATTCTATCCGTACAACCGTTGGACCTGGCGCGGCGCGTACCCTAAACAAAACCGTGTGTCGCAAAAAATGTAGTCTATGCTTGTATAACGTGAACTTAATAAGTTCGGGGTTCGAATCACGGTCGTGTGTACTGAGGCTGGTTCCCCTTTCTAGCTCCTCCCCTCCAAGAAAAGGCTTGTATATTTCCTATAAGCTCTACATTCCTCATCCATACAAGTCAGCCCTGACAAGTAGTAATGAACAGTTGGGAAACAAATGCCTCTACCCCCCTCAGAAAAAAAATCTTGGAAACGGTCACGTCATCACATTTAATTGTTTGTTTGTTTGTTTGTTTGTTAGTATAATGTAATCGTGTCGCTGGTAGGTTTCGAACATGTAGGAATGTATTTTTAGTGTCATTGACAAAATGAACCGTAGCTGTAAATTTAATACTATTTTATCGTAATTGATTATCACTATCATCATCATAAACTGTTTCCAGACTGTGAGCAGGTCAGTTTAGTAAAATACCTCAATCTTCCTCTATCCTTTCATCTTTCTTCCTCCTTTACTTGCTTCCATTCTTCTCCTCTTATTCTTTCTGTTATCTACTCCGCCCATCTTTTTCTTAGCATCCTCTTCTACCGTCATTGATACTGTCTGCCAAAAATTATAGCGGCAGAGCATACGCTTTGAATTATGAACATATAAAAATTGCTATAGCACATTCTAAACTTTCATAGAAAGAACACTGAAGAAGACAGCTAGAAATGCTACTATATCCACTTAGACTTTCATGTATCCAAACGTCAAGTCTCCTTATCTGCAATGGTCACTCTTGAAAAATATTATCAATACTTAATAAAATAACACAAAAATATAGTAAAATGTTATCAAGTTTTTGACGAAAAAAAGTTTGTATTTTCTAAAAGGCCATTCTCATGAAAATTGGACTATAACTTCTGAAACGGTCATAAACTTACTAATTACAAGATAGTCACAACCTCCCTACTTAAGGTTGGGTGCTAGTGAGCGCGAATTTAGTGCGCTAATTTTGCAGTTTTTATAGCATAAACATTTTTTGAACAAAATAAATCAAATTTTTCTTCTATAGAAACATATAGTTTAGTTTTCTGCACGTGCTAATCTCAACAGTTTTTGAATATCTGGCATGAGCATGGTGGCATTTTGTGACAAACTTTTTAAATTAAGAGAAAAAGTTGTCATTAAATTCTAGGAC